>VYZU01046146.1:24456-138184 GCA_013401355.1 Ceyx cyanopectus | reverse complement strand
TGCTGCCAATGAGGTTAGAAACCCCATCCTTTATGCCTTGTGGTTTAGGATATATATACTGCACTGGAATGCTAGAAATAGCAAGATGTGTTAGTTTAGGCAGTTTGAGAAGAATGTCTAGGTTTATGAATCGGTTTCATTTGAGTTCTCCTCGAGCTGTATTAGCTCTCACTGTCTTGAATTGTTCTTGTGCAGTGGTTTAGATACCACTACTATTACTGGCTCCTGGCTGACTGAATATCTGACAAAGTTTCTCATAAGGTCACAATTTTCCAGCGTTTCAGAAGAGGTGCTTATGGAGTGACTGCACATCTCAGATTGTGACCATTTCCCCCATCTTTCCTGCCTTTCCACCTTCTGGAATGGCCAAATATCACCATAAAATATTTTAGATCACTTTCTGAGAGGCTGGAATGTCACATTAGTGTTACAATAGGTAGATTATAACTTTGCTTAGAAAAGGAATTGTCTGTATCCTCCCAAGGACCCCATGGTGGCAGTCGCATAAAACAAGTGACCTACACTAAGTGACCAGCTGTATTACCAGCTGTATTCACACCAAACACCAACACCTGGCATGAACAGTCACACAGACCTCCCCATTTTCTTAGGGGGCACCTCCCATTAGGCTGAACTTGTGCAGAAAGCGGTCCCATCAAGCAATATATGAAGTGTCAAATGCTGGTCAGGTTCCTGCCAAAGCATCATGTGGATTAAAAGCATCGCTGATGTTTGGCTCCTGTAACCTATCATGGCACTGCTGAGAGTGTATTTATATCTCAGTGGACATATATATGCTGTATTCTCTTCCTCTCTACCTCCTCTATTTCACAATAAGGCCTTTTAATGCAGGATCTGCCCCTATTTCCATAATGCATCTTAAACTTTTTGAGCATAGCTGCAATTTAAATAATCAACAAGAATATCAGTAAATTATAATGCACAACCCAATGCATCTCAAAAGACATGGAGCTGATTTAACAAGGAAAAAAAATAGAATTAAGTTTTAAAAATAAGTATTATTACTTTAATCCTCACAATAAATTTGCACGGCTAAAATCTCCTGTCTCCAAAAGTCAGAGTCGTCTGGTTTAAATAACCAGCTGAGGAAGGTCCTTGGAACTTGCTGAGGAAGTGTGTGAGCCCTTGTTTTGTCAACAAAAGGGGAAAATCCTCCACTCTGCAAAGGCAGGCAAGCAATTCCTCCCAGAGCCAGCACCTGGCAGTTACTTTAACCAGGTGTCTGTGAACCTCAGACTTGGTTTGGTGCAGCTTGACACTTGCAGGCAACCCATGCATCCCATCTCCAGCTGCAGTGAAGCTCTTAATCTTCAGAGGAGGTGAAAGAAAGGCAAAAAGGGCAGCCTGGAAGCCAAGGAGGGTCTCAACGGGGGAACATCTACATCCTTCTTATTAAAATGTCAGATAGCTCTAATACATGGACACTGTTTGCAATATTTTGCTTCATTTCCTGAGGAAATGAGGATTATGCAGCTGTGCTGTAGTTGTTTGTTTGCCTGTCACCCCCCCCCATTTAATAATGATTAAGACTGTTGGCTGATTTCAGTGCAGTGTGATGGAAGGGGAGAGGTATCATGGTACTGTGTTTTAAAATACTCAGGAAAATCAGCAGTGGGAAGCAGGACAGAGACTAAATTAGTGGGAAAGGTCACAGTGTGAGCTCAGCAGTTATCCAGTATGAGACAATCCACATGGAAAGGAGCCACAGGAAGCCCAAGAAATAGTCCCCAAGTCCTTATGCTTAAGGCACAACATGTTAATGCATTTTTTCCTAGTCCAACTAGAATTCTAATTAAACTGGCCCATTCCCAAGGATTCCTTTCAGCTCCCTGTTTTATCTTCCAGCAACTCCACTTTCAGGTTGGTGCATCCCTCCCCAGGCCTATGACCCCTCCATCTACTTGCTGCCCCAGAACAAACCCTATTGTTGACCTTACAGGTCACCTCCAAAGATAGCCCTGGCTGCAGTAACACAAAGGAAAAAAAAAAATTCCCCTGAGGGTGGTGAAACACTGGCCCAGGTTGCCCAGAAAGGTGACAGATGGCCCAGCCCTGCAAACACTCAGGGTCAGGCTGGATGGGGCTCTGAGCAACTTGCTGTAGTTAAAGATGTCCCTGCTCCCTGCAGGGGGCTCGGAGTACATGACCTTTACAGGCCCCTTTTAACTCAAACCAGTCTAGATTTGCCACTTGACTGAGAAAGTGTGAAGCCCTAATTCAGCCTCTCAGCAGCTGGGCTTCTATTGACTGTAAGTATATGATGAATCCTCCCCACTGCTTCTCATGCAGAGCTGGTCACACTCTGGAAGGCCCTGGAGATGACTCTGGGCTTTTCCTGGAACAGGAGACACAGACTCCACTAAGATCTCTGAAACAGTGCTGGCATCTTTGCAGGAGGCAGGCACACCTTCCTCCACTGGGACAGGGTAGCACACTGTCTTCTCATGCTCTGCTCACTACATTGTGAGCACAGTACAAAGAAAGGTGTCACCATCTCCCTGGTGGAGCTGAACAGAAGATCCATGTAACTGACTGGGCTGGGTGAGTATCAAAGCCCTGCTGTAACACATCATGCCCCTGGCAGCAGTCTCTCCCTCTGCCAACAACAGACCCAGAGCAAATCTGCAGTGCCAATGCCCTGGACTGGCTGGAATCAAGCTGTACCTGCTGGCTGTCCCATGCACAGGGGTTTTATGCTATTGCTCCAGGGAAAGGAAAATGGGCAGGGCAAGAACCCGAAGTAGAGCAGAAACTGGCAATTAAAAGCATCCTCCTGGCTCAGCCAGTGCAGCAGGACAGCTGTCTTTCAGTGCTTTCAAGACTCCTGTCAGGCTCTGCACAGCTGGAGCTGTTCAGTAGCTCAGAGAGAACTCTGTACCCCTGCCAAGGCTCTGCAGCTGCCAGATCTGCCTTATTAGCAGCAGCATTTCTTGTCCTCCATTGCTGAGCACAGAACAATCTGACACTGCCCATTCTACCTTCCCAAGCATGCCACGAGAATCACAGTAAACACTTAGGTGTGCTTGATGTTTTCTTCTTACAGACACGTGCACACACTCACCCATGCACACTTACAATGGTCTGGACCAGAGTCCCCCTAGAGCACTGAACATCTCCCCTGTCCTGGTCAGTTACACTTCTCAGCTACATCCACACCTCCCACTATCTGTGAGCTCTTCCATGAACAGGCCTTTGTCTGGGCCTGGCTGTTCTTTCTAGGTGGCATTCTCATCCATACCAATGGCCGGAACAGCCCTGAAGTCCCACTTAATTCCTATTTTAAGGGTGTAAGTAGCTCTTAAGTGCTTTCTGTGCCTCTTCTGGAGTGAGGTGGACTTAAGCCTGTGAAGCACCTGCCAGTAGAACTGAGCCAGGGTAGCTGTGTGTAAGTGAATCCAGTCTTTCTTCACTCTGCTCTGATGCTCTTTGGGACTCACTGCCAGTCACCAAAGTTCAGATTTCAAACCATCTCACCACTCAAGGACCAGACACAAAACAATCAAACTCAGAGGCCACTCCTATACTCCAAATGCTGGGAACTCCACTATTGTAATTGTCTAAGGAGAGCTGCTGGCTTCATTTGGCAACTGAAGCCTCTCAAAGCAGGTTTCAAGCAGTACTGATGTAACAGAGCATGTAAAAGCAGGAAAATCACCTCTTCTGGGTAACAAAAAACTTCACTGACACGTAACAGGCAACCCATAGCTTGTCCCACTTCTCTAGGCAATATTTACTAGCACATTTTCAGGCATCATAACCTAACAGACACTGACTATTATTTCTAATAACAAGTTCCAGTGTTGTTCTTATTATTTAATGACCATCTATAATCTGTTTATCTATGTGTATGATATTAGACCTCTAAGGACCTGAAGCACTTGGCAGACAACAGTGGTGTGCACTACACAAAAGCTGCTGTGATTAGATTAGTATTTTAGTTTCCATTTCTCACGAAAGCAGAAAACTCCTTTGGCTTTCCCATCCCTGTTGGAGAAGCCTGTCTAATAAATGGGAACACAACAAAGCTATTTTGCTCCTGTGAACTATGTAAACCTTATCACAGAGTCGTGGAAGCAGAACAATGTATGTTGGAAGAGATGTCTGAAAACCACACAGCCTGACCACTTGCTCAGAAGAGAGCTAGTCTGGATCAGGTTACTCAGGTCCTACTCCAGCTGAGTTTTGAATATGCACAAGGATGGATGCTGAACAGTCTCCGTGGGCAAATTGCTCAAATATCTACCTATCCTCATTAGGAAATTTTTTCCTAACATCTACCTGGAATTTCTACTCTTGTGAGCTGTGTCCATGGCCTCTTGCACACCCTGCACCTCTAGACAGAGTCTGGCTCTGTCTTCACTAGCTGTGTTCTCATAAAAATGAATTACGGCCACTTATTTCACCACCTCATAAGATTTTCAGCTTTATTGCTACATTTTTAATAGCTATGGTAAAGTCTTCATTTTCATGGAGATTACTTCTGATGACACAGCTAAGTATGTTCCAGATACTGTAGAAGAAATTGCATTTGGTGTAGTCACTCACTTCATCCAGTGAAGTGGAAAATCAATGCAATGTGTACATTGTGTGAGGCTCTACATTTGCTTAGGAGGGTTTTCTTGATAAACTCTGGCCATACTAACACTTGATTCCCAAGTAACTTTCTCCTGGGTTGCATCCTCTGCAGATGCAAACTGTCATCACCCTATGAAGTGAGCAGGACCATGACAACTGCACTTGCCGAGTTGCACTGAATGATGCTTTGCCAAAAAAAAGGCATAAAATGATGGAAAAGGTTGCCATGGACAGCAGGGAATCCAAACAGTGCATATAGATTTCTTTTGGTCCAACAAACTAAGGCCTGATAGCTGTGGTGGGGTCTAATGCACTATTTCACATTAAATCTATAGCTGTCAATAAGCACACTACTGGTGGCACAATAGTCTACTGGCTTTCTGCTTCCCATGCCACCTCGCCCTGCCTGGCAGTTGCATGCACACCCATATGCTTGCTCTGACCTATGTGAGATCCACAGTATCTACCATGTATGTCTACGAGGAAGGTTTAATTTGCCTTTTGAAAATACAAAAATATACAAATAAAAAAAACCAAAACAAAACAAAAATGAAGGGATGAATAGAAATTTGCATGGGTCATTTAATTAGATCATAATCATTCTCTTGTTAAAAAGAGGAATCAATACACATACTCAAATAACATAAGAAAACAGTGACACCCCAGGTCTGGAGGGAAGCTAACGGAATTCCCATTTTCCTCCTTTATGCAAGAAACTCTGATGTAAAATGATGTCAGAACTGGCCAGTCTGCAGAGTGTGTGCTGGGAACAGCACTGCTGCTGGGTTGGTGTGCTGGGCACAGCTGTGACAGCAGCACCACATCCAGGCACCGTGGAAGCTGTGACAGCAGCAGCATCAATGCTCACAGCCTGGCCTCGTGCCCTTCCATCTCATCCTCATAATGGAGGGAATTATTCTGACAACAAGCATTTCTGTGCCTGCTGGGGTGATGTCCTCCAACTGCTTTTATCCTGCTGTTCAAAATCAGTGGCACAAGAGCAAGAATAACTGCAGGAAGCTGAACATTTTATAGGACAAGTTCCTCTGAACAACTGCTGCAGAGCTGCCTTTAATGACAGTTCCAGTCAGACCCCTCTCATATCCTTGCACCATCGTTCCCCTTTATTATTTAATTTTTGGAATAGCTTTTCTTGGTCCAAGAAAGTAATTTATCACAACTGACATTCTCTGGAATATGGGTGAAATTCCATCAGACTTCAAATGAACTCTAATTATGCTGCAAATAGGTGGCAGGAGTGTTCCCAAGTTTAGCACTACAGCTCTGCAACCAGCCAAAGGCTGAGATGGATTTAATTTTAGTTAGTCCAAGTATAGACTGCTTGAAGTGCTTTTATTATTTGATTTTACTGCAATTTCTAAAGGAAAAAAAAATCGTAACAGCAAACACATCTGCACTACATATTTTCCCTGTGTGGCACAGCAACAGCTTCAGTCTGTGAAAATGAATGGACTGTAACAATATGGTTGGAGTTGAAATGCAGAGTTGGAGCCAGTCAGGAAACTGACACCATTCCCTGGTGGTAGAAATGTGCTGATCACCTCTTCTCACTCAGCCTGCATTAAAACCCAACTGGTGTCCTGTTTATGTTGCCAGCATTCAACTGATCCATGGTGAGCTGCAGTGTGCTGCTGCCTCTGCTGAGATCTGCCAGCCCCACTCCCCCTGAGGATGACATGGATTTTCCTCCATTGCCAAACATGAACATTTGAACAGGAGTGAGCACAGAATGAACTGCTCAGTGGTTTCACTTCTCAGCTCAGTTCTAAGCAGAGATGTGGTGTGGGAGAGGTGAAGACTGGGGCTCACTGTCTTTCTGGACACACTGCTCCTGGCCCAGAACACTGCTGTTTCTCCAAACTGGAACACCACAGACGGTGGAAGGACAGTTTCATTCTACCCCTGTGGTATCCAGGAGAAGTGGTCTAGCCCTGTGATGCTCATTCTGCTGATGTCACTAAAGCCTTGTCCTGGTTCTCCTCTGCACACCTGCTCACCTCACCCACACCTGGCGTGCCCTGCCTAATTTGGGGGTTCCTGAGACAGGCACCCACGAGTTCGGGCTGGACAGTTCTCCCATATGGGTTCAATTCAGTGTATTTTATACAAATAAATGCCTCCTGTCTGCAGCTCAGGAGCCTCTCACTAGGATGCTCAGGCCTCTCACTGACCCTTCCACCAGCATTCAATTAGCAGTTTAGCATCTCCATAGCAAAACCTGGCTCTGTGTGACTGAGTGATGAGGACACCAATCATCTGCAAGTAGGTGTGGACTAAAGGGCACTTCTTTCAGAAGAGAATTTTAGCATGTGCCTGATTCCCAGTGACGTGGAGTAACACATGCTAAAGGCTTTTCTGAATAAGGATGGACATAGGACCTTGCTTAAGAGATTTCCTGAATCTTCCCATAAGGGGTTTTTTACTGGGTTCAGTAAGATTTGATTGGAAAACAGAAACCCTTTTCCTATGTTTTTGTGGGTTGTATATTTATTCAAGCTTTGCCAACACAGGGGGGTAAAACAGCATTTAAATATGAAGAAAATGAGTGAAACAAGATACCAATTGAAAACAGAGGCTCCACGATGGAGAAAATGGTCATTTAATTTTTCCTTCATATGTTATTAAATTCAAGAAAGCAATAGAGTAATAAAAGCAGGCAATTTCATTAGGTGGTTGAAATAAGTGTATATCATCAGTGGAGATATTAGGTTGCAGGAGTGTCATCACCAAGCTCTTTAATGGCCTTGCACTGTAAAGGGCTGCTTTCTCTGGGTGCCTCACCCCATCTCCACTGCATTTCAGAGGACACGTGCTCTCCATCTGTGTGTCTGGGGTACTTCCTACCAATTGCTTCAAAAAGGAACATTTCCCACATGCATTCTGAACTGTCAGAAACACCCTGTAATTTACTGACCTGACCTGATCGAGCTAAATGAGCTCAGCTCCAACCAAAGATGTTTTAATAAACACTGGGTACCCAGCAAGAGGAACTGCTCATGGGAAGCTCCTGAAATCAGGTGCAGCAGTGAAATGCTCCTGAGTGTGTCCACACCTGCAAGCAGGGCTCAGGGAACTGCTGTCTGGGAGCTGAGCTGCAGCAGCTGATCCTGTGAGCACTCAGCCCACTCCACTGCCTGGACCATTGCAAGGATGCAGATGCTTCTGTACACTGACTGGGAGGGATGTAGGGTAACTGTGCTTGTGTGTGCATGTGACACCCAAAGGAGAGCCAACCTGCTGCTTTCTGCACTCAAAACACACCAGAGATGAGGTCTGCAGCTGGGTGTTAAGTGCTCTGCACAGTGGTCCTTTGTATGTGAAGCCTCACTCCAAGTTATTACTTACAGCATCTTTGTGAGAAAATGTAGTTCCTGACAGAGGACAGAAAGTAGTGAGGATTCTCTGTAACCAGGAGGATTTATTTTTGAGCTGAGATGTATGTATAAATTACAGATTTTGTTGATATATTTTCTGCTCTAGAGCTATTTGATACAATGCCTCTGTGGACATGTCATAGCAATATCCATGTCTAATTATTTAATATTTTTCTTGGGAGCATTATACCCACAGCTTCCTTCCTGCCAGGCATGGAGCCTTGGGAATCTATCTGGGGCATCTGTCTAGGTGTAATTTTGGGAGTGGTGTTTTACTGTCTCTTGAATTCAGACCTGACATAAGCTTTTATAAAGGTTTGGCTAAAAAAAACCCCAACAAAAACCAGTAAAATTTGGAGGGAAAGGGGGAAAACGTTATTATGTGTTTATGAAAATAAATTTTGCTTCCATGTTTCAAAAAGCCTGCAGACCTGATCTAAACTTGCTGCCTCCTCTGACCTGACTTTGGTGAAATCACTCTGGGATGACATCAGTCACTCATCCTCATCTAGGAAATGGGTATTTCAAGCTCTCTGTTAGTAGCCAAAACACTCAGTCTTAGGAAAGGGGTAGAGAAATGCAATGCTCTAGAAAACACAGGCAGACAACTGAGATAAGCAGTGTGAGAGTGAGTGGTCTTCAGTTTGACAGGGGTATTTGGAGCTCCTTGGCCCAGGTCCTTCCAGGAGGCAGAGTTGACCAGCAGCAACCACAGACACCAGAACACTCCACTGAAAAGCATCATCTCTCCCCATGCTTGGAAATGAGAGATGGGTCAGACACCAACAGTCTCCAGAAAAGAAATCATCCAAAATTGTGCCAGAAGACAGAGAGTAATGGAGGAGAGCAGCACAGTGTGCCAAGGGGACCAGTGGATGAGGGGGATCCAGAGATCAACTGCCCTCAGCCCAGACTCTGCTCGGAAGCAGTCCTGCTGAGGATCACTGAGCAGCACAGCAGCTCTCACAAACACTGCCTTTTGTTGCTTCTGAGAATAAATCCCTCTCGTTTTGCACCACGTGAAGCAAAGGAAAGTGTGTGTGTGTGTGTGTGTGTACACTGCATCTCAAGGCAGTGATGAGAAGCTCTGAGCTACCCCAGTGCCACCTGGCCGTGCTGTGGTGTGCCCTCAGCAGCAGCCAGCACCCCAGTGCACGGCGAGCTCTGGCTTGGCCTCTGCCACCCAGGCAGCTGGGGCTGCAGGAGCTGGGCAGACACGTGCAGATCACTCCAATTTTGCTCCTTCTGAGACCTGAAGTTAATGACTTTATGAGGAAAGTCCCGAATTGCTTTATATATCTCATTCAAGTGCCTGGGAGAGGGATCAGTTCAGTCACCCCACACGGACCTCTAGTTAAAGGAGAGATAAAGAGGCATCTTCATGTATCACACCCATCCCCTGCACACCACTGTCAGCATCAGACACAGAAGAGATTATCCCTATGACAGTGCAGACACCTCTGTGTGGGTCTAACACAGCTCAGCAATATGAAAAATGACTTTATCAATGTTTCAGATATGCTGTTGAGACAGACCTGGCCCACTGACACCTACAGTGAGAAGCTTTCAGGAGGTCATTTGTAGCACAAAATGATGAGGTTGTTGGATTGAATCATTTACTAGCAGACATATTTACATTCTAAGGATTAGGCTTATTTTTATTAATTAGTTCTCCCTAGTGACCCACAAGGAAAGGATTCTCTTTTATGTAGACACCAGTAAAAAATTCTGCACATAAATAGTCAAGAGGACCAGAACTGACAGGCAGTGGTTGAGAGGTGCCATGCTGTAATTACATTAGAGGTGATCTGAGCTTGAATTATTGTTATTTTTGCTATATGAATAGTCCATGAATATGATACTTATATTTACTCAGTGATCTCATGAAAGAATTATTGTTCCCTCATTCTGGCAGCACTGCCAGTGTGCTCAGCACTGTGCAGAGATGAAGAAACATACAGCTCTGGTCACTGAAACTAACATGAATTTTGAGCACAACCCACATTTTAAAATTCCAAATTTTCTTTCACAAAATAGCTGAACATTTACTGTCAACAAACTTTTGTGCTAGCACAGTTCAGCAGCTGAATATTCACAGAATGGGACTGTGGTCAAGTCCAAACTGATTTTTTAACCTAGATGAATGTAACAAACTGTTTTTTTGTGTTGGGTTTGGTTTTGTTTTTTCCACCCTCCCCTGCCCTGCATATTCATGTACTATGCATTTAGGCAACACACTTCCTCATCCACCCAATCTGCAGAGTTTCAGGTATGTGCTCATTTGAACAACTACTTACGTGTGTTTTCCTTGAGCGAGGGAGCAGAGCCTTGGCCCCAGAGACAGGGAGGTGCAGTCTGGGTGGAATTCCCAGTTCTGCTGCCTGCATTCAGTCAGCAGCTGGGGCTGGTCTCCCTGAATCACCAACGGAAAGAGGAGCTCTCCAGAGACAGGCACCTCACCTGCCAGGGCAAAGGCAGCTGGAGGAACCAGCTGGGGGCTCATACACAGCTTTCAAGGCAACTCGGGTTAGGGAGATGAATTTTCATCTGTGCTTGGTTAGCACTCACAGCAGAACTGACTGGGAGCAGTATTCCAACTCCAGCCTAGTCTGGGTTGCAAATCTCCCTGTTCAGTTACTTAGAGAGAAAATATCAACATTGTCAAGCCTGTGTCTTACAGTATTATTCCTGGAAGCTGGAAGAGGCTGCAACTTCCAGAAAGGGTTTATTTTCTACATCTTTGCTTGTTCATGAACCTTTTCATAGAAATGTAACTTTTATTTACCTGAGTTAAGGTCTGGATTCTGCCCAGGTTTTTCTCTTCAGCTTCAGTAACAGTGGGTTTCTGTCTGTTCCTACAATCCATCTGTGTTCTGCTCAGAGGAAACCCTTCCCAGAGCAAGCCCTGTGTTTGTGGAAGATCCTGCCTTTGGAATGGAGGTCCATGATTCCTTATGGCCAGGTTCAGTGGCTGAGATGGCATCTACCTCAACTCCACCTGTGGAAACAAACAACACTGCAGCTGTGGGTTTGCTCTAGAAATGAAACACCATGCTCTCCACATACAGGGCAGGAGACTGGAAATTCATGACAGCACTTGGGGGGAGCTGATTTCTCTGCACAGGGAGTTTGAAAGGCTCTCCTGGTACTCATGCACTGAACACACCCGTGAGACATACACATGGAGAAGTACCATGAGACCTGTTACCCATGCAGGGTGCCAGAAAATCAGGGTTTTAAAGTTATTTAGATGCTTAAACTGTCTCTCATAACCCTAGGTGCCTTAAGGTAGACACCTGATTTTGCTATCAATCTAGCATAGTTTACATCCCCTTTTTAAGATTAAATGAATTTCCAAAGATTACCTGTTTCTCCCCAGTTAAGCATCCATTGCTCAGGCTTAAGCCTTTATTTTTCACATGCCCCAAGTATTTTCCCAATGGGGATACAGCCTGTTATAATGATTACTACTTCTTACAGTATGGGAACATTAAGTCAACCTCATAGCAAGCCCCAGAAGTTTAGAGTCATGGCTTTCTTGGTTTAGCAGCAGTTTCTCCCTAGTCTTGTCCATTGTACACATGATTTCTCCATGACCACAGTGCTCTCTGCAATGGCATTTGTGGCCTCAGTACTTCTACCCCAGAGACAGTGTAGGCTCTGGGGGATTTTAATGTTTGATAGCAAAGATGAAGATCAGTCTACTCTGGGAATGCTCTTCCCATGTGATGAAGCTCAGGGGGCTGGTTCCACGCCTGATTGGTAGAAAATTACTTATTTTTCTTTGACTGGCAGATAAAAATCATAAACCCTCTACTTCTTGGAGGAAGGGCAGAATGCATGGCTGCAAGAAAGCACCAGGATTAGCCCTGTTCCAAACGGGGGCCTGATGTGGAGCTGATGGCAAGCCAGTAAGTCCCTGGAGATGTGTGAGCAGAGTGACACAGGGACAGCACTGCCTAGCGAAGGTGTGAGCAGCACAGTGCCTCCCTGACAGCCTGGGGTGAACACTCTGTTAGGCAGCTCCGAGATGCTCCACACCTCAGGGTCAAGCTGAAACACACTGGGGCCCAAAGATGTCCACAGTGTTGGAACAGCTGCATCTTGACTCACTCCTAGGTTTACTTGACCAAACATCAGCAGGGCTGAGACCCATCATAAAGGGCTTTGGGAAGCTGACAAAGCAACAAAGACTCCTCACAAAACAGCTCTGGGGCTGAATGCTGGGCTAATATTCTCTAATCCCAAAGGACTTTTCAAACAAACATATCCCCACAGAGGTCTATTTACTCAACAACTGGCATTTAAAATAGGTATATTACCGAGATCCAGCATTCTCTGCCTCTGTTTATACTCTGAAAATCAATATCACAAGAGGAGGAAAGGGTCCTCAGTTGTTAATATCCTCATGACTTTACAATTCTTTCTCCCCCCCCATTCCCTCCTGAGATGTCTGTGAATAGCTGGGAGTGAATAATGTCTTAATTGCTCATGAAAAGTATACTTAACTGCTAATATAAATATATACTTAGAATAAGGACTTCAGGCTACAGAATGTCTTATTATTTAGGAACTGTAATTATTAACTCAGTGAGTAAGTGTACTGAGATTTGCTTGGGTTTTCAAATTGAAGATTGTATCAGATTGTTGATAAGAAAAAAGATTTTACTTCAATTTATTTTTGTTTATCTTTTCCCTCTTGTTCTCAATCTGCTTGTTAAATGAAAAAGAAGGATGATGAAAGAAAAATAAATATATATGTATATGTCATTAAATCAGCCACACACTGGCTCTTTGAAAGAGAGACAACAAGTCCATGGATATGTGTAAGAGATAAATGTCTAAGTCACCAGGATCTTTTTCACATTCCAGCCAATGCTCAGGGATTCATCTCACAGTTTTAGACAGTTGAAACTTTGGGTTTGAATCTGTGCTTGTCACTTCTTTCTCTTTCAGCATGTCCCCTGGCCAGACAGTATCTCAGTGAGCAAGTAGCCAAGACGGGGAGGTGTTCTGTGCTCTGCCAACTGCTCAGCACTCAGGTGCTACCTGGGGGTGCCAGAATATGGCTTTTCTGCCAGGTATTTACTGCAGGGCTGTATGTTTTTATTTGTCTTACCCCAGGGGTGTCTTAGAGCAACAAAGCTCCCTGTAACCATGCTGTACACTATTACTATCTCTTCTTGGCAGTGGAGTTCAGATGAGCTTATGGATCTGGAAAGCACTGCTACCCTTGCTTTTGGCCATCTGGGAACTGAAGCAGGGAGACAGCAGCATCCAGCTCTACAAACACCATCCCCAGTGCAGTACCAGCTATTCTGAATAGTCCTGCAGAAAGCAATGGCACAGTGTAAAAGGAAAACCCTTTACTAGTTATAAAAGGCATCTGGAAAGTCCTCACTCTGAGTGTATGAAGCACAAGCTGTGAGTCCCATTCCACACGACAGCCCTGCAGAGGAGCAGCTCTGTTCTGCTGAAGGTAGCTCTGGTGCTGTGCACACTTCAGTCTCTTCTGCTTTAAAGGCTACATGGAGCCAAGGGGACATTTCCAGTGTGTTGGGGATGCTGAGATAATGAGATACCCAAGTGACTCTAGCTATTTCCATGGCCAGGCTCCTGTAAGTGTGATCTGAATGCAGGGGGAAGGAAGATGGCAGAGATCACCAGGGTGATCCAAGGATGCCCTGATGCCTTAGCTGAAGTGCCAGGCTGCCCAATGGTTGGCTGCAGTCAAAAGGCAATGTGGTGACAGCTGGCTGGAGCAACTCAGCCTAGAGCTTCAGGGCTTGAGCACAGGGTTTCAACATCAGCAGACACATGGAGAAGAGCTGCAGACCAAGCCTGTAGCCTAGATCTGCTGCCACCCCTCACCATGCAGTCTGATGGCTCACAGGGCCAAGCTGACTGACTGCTATCCACACTGACAGCTTTGTCATCTGCAGAAACATGCTGTTCAGGCCTTTTTCCTCCAGATGTGGAGGAGCTGTGTCTGTGATCAAAGGGGAGTTAAGTCCAAGAACGTAGGGAACTAGCAGCCATATGAGCTGTGTCTTCCTTCTCCAAGATGACACACAATTCCTTGTAACCCAGTACTGTGTACACGTCTTCCCATCTCATCACAGTACTGGGCACTCTGGCTGACAGTCTCATGAACAAAGTGAAAAAATATTGTCCTTCTGTGTTGTTCCAAGATAATGGTCCAAAAATGTCATGTTCTGTTGTGCCTCGTGGTTTCTAAGGGTCTGCAGTTTGGTTTTGACCTCCACTATATATATTAGAAAAGTTCCCTGTAAATAAACAGTTCTTTGAAGACAGCATCCTCTCAGGTCAAGCTGTACAGCCAACCTGGACTGAGGGTGAGCCTGACTGCTCCTCTGGCTGGATCAGACTTCCTCTCAAAATTAAAAGGTGATGGGATAATTTCTTGCAGATACAGAGTGTCCAGTACAAGTATGAACCCTGCCTGGACCTCTTCCAATTGCCATTTTTGTGTTGCTGCCTTTCATCTGAAGCCTACAATCAAGAACAGCTTGCCATTGGCTTTAACTCAGTAGTAGTTGTGTCAGTGTGAACAATCTAGATGGTGCATCATTCACACAGCTGCAGCAGGGACTGAAAAATACAGGTAGGGTGACAGAAATCCTCAGTGTGCCACACCAAGCTTCTGCCTTTGGTGCCCACAGCTCCTCCCAAGCCTGCCCTGAGGCAGCAGCCTGTGTGCCAGTTCCAGCTGTGTCCTGGCAGCATCCTCTCAGGACCTGCCCCTAAGGACAGTGCAGACACCCCAAGGTATGATGTCAAGAGCTGAAGCAAAGCCACAGCCCATTTCCATCAGGGGGTGTTGTGGAAGCTGTGCTGTGCAGCACTCCTGCTGTCACTGCGGGCTGTGACGCCCCCCTGCCTGCTCCATCCTGCCTTTTCCCTCAGACAGCAGCAGTGGGACTTGTCCAAGGCCACCCAGAACGAGCACAGGCTTGGACTAGCAGCCATGTCTCTTGCCCTCAAGCTCCAGAGGGGCATTTGGCTTCTTTTCTGAAGAACAAGACCTTCCTTCCTGTAGGTTGCCCAGCGTCCTGGCAGCACAGCAAGCAGCCCCAGCTTCAGCTCTGAGCAAGAATGAACTGGGCACCACTTCCAAGGGATCCAAGGGCTGTCTGCTGGGACACAGGGAGGGAGGTTTCCAATGCAAACAAAGCAGGGAGAGCATTATGCAAAACTGCATCTCCATCCCCTTCCTTCTCTCTCTTTCTCTCTGCGTGCTGTTGACAGAGGATGTTTCTCCTGGCTGGGCCTGGCTGCTGCTACACCCTCCACACGGGCTCCTGAGGCAGCCCGGGGTAGGAATGATGGTTCACAGGCAGGTTCAGCATTTCATGAACTGGCTTCATTTACATGGGCATGAAACAGCCTTCTCTTCAATATTAATCATGGAAACTCCTTCCACCGCATGCAAATAAATGCATTCATAAATAAGTAGAGAAGTTTTATTTCTTGGACAATTACAACTAGTTTGCTTCCAGGAAATTTATTATTTTTTTTTTAATTTTTTTTGGTAGATATAAAGATTTCTACAGGGCCTGTGTGTGGGTGAAGTGGTTGCAGAACCCTAAGGCCCCTTGCCCCAGCACTTCTGCAGCAGGTATGTGGCCGAGCTTGGTAACAAAGCCTGTGGCACACAACAGGAAAAACTCAAATCTGAGTTACCTCTAAAACAAAAGCCAAGGTAAATTTTAATTCAGAATGTCAAAATTGCACATTTTGACACTGTCAGTACTTCTGCTCTGCTTTCCATATGACTCTGCAAAACTTTTCGGTTGAGATGACACTCATCTCTGAGAGCAGAGACCTGTGTCAGAGCTTTCCTAACAGCCCCAGAGGAGATGCTCCGTTTCCCAGTGAAACCATTTTATGCAGGATTAAATACTATTCTCTCTGGTTTTGAAGTGCAGCTCTGTGCAGGAGGACTGAGGAGCTTGGCAGAGCATGGATGGAGGTTCTGCTCTGCTCTGCTGCTGCTGAGCTGCTGGAAACCAGCAAGCAAGAACTACTGGAATTACTAGAAATATGAAGGATTTGTGATGCACAGGAGATATCCACTTTATGTAAGAGCTGTGCACCCAGCATCAGAACTCAGGCCCTCCTCCAGGCTTTGAACCTGGCACAGAAGGGCAGCCCACTGCAAATCATTAGACACTTCTGGACGTCTCAGTGCTGCAGAAAATGAGAAAACCTTCCCCTGGAAGTTAAAAGAACAATCCCTAAGTGGTTTTAGCAGCTACTGTGAGTCCCTGCTGTACTCAGTTATTTAACCTGAGACCAAGTTTCTTCCCAGGCTCCTAGCCCAACATGGCATGTTTGCTCTGCTGGAGATTCAGTTCTTGTACATCATGTAGTAAATATAAAAAAGGAGGTTTACAGCCCACTGAATAGAGAAATCTCTTTCCAGGTCAATGCAAGAAATTATAGAGCATTGGAAAGCCCTAGTTTTATCTCTTGCCAAAGGAGGGATTAAGCTACAATGATTCCCAGGCCCAGGGTCTTTTTTTTTTTTCCCCTTTGCCTCTGCCTTCTTTGAGTGCAAATTGACAGAGACGAGTTTTCACTCCAAACAGCTGTCTGTTATTTGAATGGAGTCAGTTCCTAATCCTGCACATGCCTGCCATCAGAGGCTGCTGTAGTGGAAATGTTTCTAGTATCAAAACAAAGCCTCTGGCACAAAGATCTGTTTGAGGGCTCCGTGCGTAACCTCTGCTTTCAAACACTATCTTTTCTCTGAAGGCACTGCTCTGTTGGCTACCAAACTAGTCATTACACATTTAATTAGGAAAAGATGCACTCTACTTTGCATAATTATAAAGGAAGAAAATCAATAGAAGATGCTCAAATGAAAATCAGTTGTTGGAATCCTTCTATTTATTTTTCCTTTTAATGTGTGTTTTCCCTCCTTCAATTTTCATTTGGAAATCAGGGCTTCAAGTGAAGTGGGCTGAAATAATGAATGGGATTGTTCTGAGAACTGTAATTCCCAAAGATCAGTTGCTGGAAATGCTCATACCAACCATTAATAGTAAAATGTCTACATTTTTAGGCAGAATAAACATTCTAGGTATTTCTCTAGTTATTTGCCAACCCACAGTTGTTTTTCAAAACTCAGAAGGTCATGCACTGCTGATCTACATAACATTTAATTCCAAATATTGTCAGCTTTTCTTATCTCAGAGTAGGGGAAAGTATCCCAGCAGGTGCAATAATGCCTCCCAGTCTGGGACCTTGTGTAAGATCCGAGTTCTCTCCCTGCTCCCACTGACAGCTTCCTTCCTGACTGTTGGCAGGAATGTGCTCTCTGTGAGCCCTTGACAGCAGCAGCTCTGCTGCTAGAGATGCCTGTCCAGACACCCACAGCGACAGGGATGGGCCATCCAAGAGCATGAAGCTCAGAGGTCGATCAGCAGAACCTACCTGCAGCAGCCTCAGTGCTGAGTGACTCAGCTAAACAGTGATGTTCCCCCCTCCACCAGCTCAGGACACACTGCCCTGCTGGTCATCACCTGGGGCAACTCCAACAACCAGAAGCTGACAAGCTGCTGCCAAGACCCTACAGCAGCTAATGGGGAGAACTCTGGATGAGCCCACTGGCAGGTTTCAAAGGAGGTGGCAGCTGGACTGGGACCACAGACACCCGTGAGCTGTGGGCTTCTCTGCCATGGAGTCAGAAAGGCAGCAGTGTGAGGACAGGACCAGATGATGGGCTTCTGAGCCTGTCCTTGGGCCAAGGCAGAAACTGCACCAACCCACTGACAGGTGGTGCCAAGGAGAAAGCCCCTAAGGGTTGGTGGAATGCAGAAAGCAGAGGAGTGTGAGGAGAGATGTTTTCTGCACAGCCTGTGCTGTGGTTTTGTGAAAAGGCAGTCAAGCAATAAAACCAGAAATGTTTGTTCTTGGAAGTTAATGGAATTTCCCCTCTTCAGCACTGCAAAAACTGATACTGGAGACAGGATCCATTCTGCTTTCAGGTGACCTCTCCAGGGCACTTTAACACTGCTAAGACCTTTGCCTGGGCGTGTGGGAATGTTCCTGTGCCCTGTGTGGCCTGAGGTGGGTGCTGAGGGTGGACAAAGGCAGACTCAGAAGTTCCCATCACCCTCTCAGACCCATCTCAGACATCCCCTGTGTTCCTGCCCCAGCACTGTGCCCCAGCACATGGCAGGATCACTGGGCACACACCACAGCACCAGGGGCAAAACAGCAGTCTGTAGCCTTCACCTGCAAGGATGGTTGCAACCCCATTTCCAGGAGCTGTCTGTCCTGCCTCAGCAGCAGCATCTGCTGATGGCAGCACACGGGACTGCTGGGAAATAGGGACATCTCCAGCCAACCTCTTCATTACACCCAGCCAGTTATAAAACTACTTTTTCTTTAGTCTGAGAGAGTCTTTCTCCTCCTGTGTGAAGTGCAAACAAAGCCCTTCTGCCTTCCACAGCTTCTGTGTGCAGGATTATTGATGTCTATCGACGGAGGCAGGTGACACCCTGTGAGAAAGGTCATCTGCATCTGCCTTTTCTCACAGATTGGAACCCAGTGATAGAAACGTCCTTGGATGGCAATGGCAACTCCAGCCCTGACAGTATCACAGCTGCACAAGTGGGACATTATCTCTAACAAACGATATTTTAGATGCCAGGAAGTTTTTCTTTCCAAGTGAGTAGTAACGTTCAGTTTGACAGTTTATTTTGTGGGTAAATTTGGGAGGTTTTAGTTTTCAGCATTTTTCAGAATTTTGGAAGGTGCAGTTTTTCAAAAGCAGCAAAGAAGTTTAGAGATGAAATTTAAATGGAAAATCACTTCTGGCCCTTTCCCTAACCCCTCCCACAGACAAGACCTATCTTAATCCACAGTGCTTGCAGATCAGAAGCTGAATGGCTTCTTGTATCACTTCAAAGAACAGAAAATGCTCAAAGACTTTGCAGAGTGGGTAGGCATAGAAAAACTGATGTATAGTGTTTGAAATCTAAATTTCAGCATCATAGGACAGAAAAGCAGCACACCCTACTCATCCAAGTGATGCCTGAAAGACTGCCTAACTTTTTTCCTTCCTTCCCAGGCAGCTTTGCTGGTCTGTAAAGCTCTGCAAATCCTGTTCAGAATGCCAGTATCTGATAAGACTGGTCAGGGCTGTGGAGCATCCCCCAGGATGGATCTCCAGGGCCATTATGTTGGGAGTCACTGCCTTTCCTGGGCCTCACCAGTAACAGACCCAAGGAGACAGAGGGGATAACATGAAATGCTTTAAACAAATGCTTTCATTAATGCACATCCCACAAGCCACGAATGCTCCAGGGGACCTTTGCCAAGGGTTGCTTAAACTTTTTTTCCTAGAAACAGCCCCTCTTCCCCATGGTCCTGGCCCCTCACATCCTAGTGGAGCCTTGGGGTGGACTGGAGGCTCCAGGCTGAGTTCTCAGGTGGCCATGCATGACCACGGAGGGTGGGGGACCCCCCTCTTCCCTGGGTGCTCAGCATCTGCACACACAGAGGCATGTGTGGGGCTGCTGGCAGGGAGGTGCTAGAAGGTTTGTGCAGCAGGATCCCTCAGATAAGGATGTCCCAGCTCTGCTTTCCCCATGACTATCAATCACCTTCTCAACCAGGAGCCTCTCCCTTGCTTTCCCTGCCTTGGAACAAAAGGTCTGTTCAGGGAATGCCAAAGTGCAACTGCATAAAAATGAAAAAAAGAGACATCATCTTTCCCTTTGCTCCTCTTCGGGTGTCTGAAAGGGCATGCTCAGCATGCAAATAAAACCTGCTGACTTCACACTCTGCTGGAGAAGGAGATTTGAAACCAACAAAAATAATTGTCACTGTGTTTAGCCAGAGTCAATAAAAGCACTAAGGGCCTGGCAGTGTCAAACCCAGGAGAAAATAGATTGCCAGTTCATGAGCACTCCCTACAATGTATCCTGAAAAGAAGTTTTCTTTCCTTTCTCCCCAGAAAAACATGATGGGGAGGGAGAGGGAGAGAGCTGAGGTGGGGGAGAGCCTGGCAACGTATATTTCATGTCTAATGATATTGTTTTAGTGGTGAGCAATAAACTGTGGGTCTTGAATGATGGCATAGGAAAGAATAAATAAAAGCTCTGCTCACACTGATTGCCTGCTGGATCTCACAGTAAATCTGAAATAAAGAGTCTTACTTGCAGGGACAGCAAAAGCAATGGAGTGAGATGATCCATCTTCCCCACAATGTTTCTGATGCCCAGCCCGAGACCAGTCAAGGGGCCTGATTTAGAAAGGGGAAGAGTCTCCAAGTTGCTAGCATGTTTAAACCCTGAAAAATGAAGGTGCCTAGTATTCCACCTANAAAAAAAAAAAAAAGGCAGAGAGTAAACAGTGTTATTTGTGTTTCCTTTCTGTGTTGTTTGCTCTTACCCTGGTAACATCCTTCTGTTTTAGCCCTGTTTGTCTCAGCACTGTTGGGTGCACAGGAGGGCCTTCATTTTCAGCCTGATGTCCTGGGAGTTGTTAGACATCCATGCAGACTGCAGACATGTGCTGCCTTTATGGGCCCACCTTGGAACATCCAGCTCAGGGCATCAAAGCATCTTCTCTGTGAAGGACACACTGCCCCAGTGACACTGCCCTGTGACACCTCTTAATTGTTTTAAGCAGAAATGATTATTCAGTGAGTGCAAAATGGTGGGCATGGAGGCAGCAGCTAGCCCAGAGAGCTGAGGAGCCCTGGAGGAAAACCGGCAGCACACAGAAGCAGGGATGGGGTTGAAATGAGGCAGCCAGCCATCACTTTTCTTTGGAAACAACCCAGTGGATGGAAACAACAGGCAGGAAAGAGAGATGGATTTATGTGTTGCTTTGGCCCATCTGCCACACACACCTTGTTACTCACAAGAAGGGAGGAAAGTCCCCATCAAACAAGCAGAGGTAGCAAGGACATCTCTCTCCCAGGGCCAGAGGCTTATGTTGCCTGTACAAGGTGGCCACCATTGCACCCCTGGGGCTTGATCTGCTCAGTCTTCTTCTGGAGAAGATTCAACCCAAAAGCAGTTGTTTTTCTTCTGCTGACCTCTACCATTCTTTGGCTACCAACCCAAGTGGGTTTCACAGAGGCAAAAAGAGTTTTCAAAGGGAAAAGACTGAGCACACAGCTGCCCAGTGCTGGAAAATACCCTCTGCTGCATGCAAAGCCTCGTACAAGGTTTGTAATTAGATGTGACAGCTCAGGGTTCAAGCATGTGAGGAATTCCAGGCTAGATGAAAAGGGACTGGGCAGAGATCAATAGGGATAAAGAGGCAGCGATAAGGAGAAGGACCTGCTTAATCTTGTTTTTATCTCTGTTTATTTATCCTCTGTCAGCAGTGCTCTCCCCTGATCAAACACACAGGCATGTAGAATCCAGTGCACTTACTCCTTACGACATGACAATGACAACAGAGCAGTGCTCACATCCTCCTTCACCCCATCCCTTGGCAAACAGGGTCTTCTGCTGGCTGACAGGCAGCAGTGGCTGCCCATGTTTGCTCTGGCTCTCAGCAGCCTGTCGAGGCTCTCCTTCCCTTGCCCTGCAGCTGACAGCCAGTGTCCCTGCTGCCCTGCCTTCATACCTGACTGCACTGAGCCTGGGGTGGAGATGTGAGAGGCAGTCCGTGAGGGCTCAGGATGGAGGTGCTTGGGAGGCCATTTCTTTAAGGTGTAGAAATCACAGTTTGCATTGCCCTTCAGAAAACAGACTGGAACTGGAGCCAAACTGGGACTAAGGAGGTGTTTGAAATGCAGGGGTCAGGCCACCAAGATGTGTAACCTGGACAGAGCACTGCTGTCACTGATGTCAGTGAACAGACTGATCTTGAGAAAGGGAACAGATACTGAGTTTAAGAACTTTGCAGTAGAGCTAAGAAAGGATCTGCATGTTATTCAGTAAATCTCCGACTCCTGGTGATCCAGATGGTCCCTTTGCTCTTTTGCTGATGTGTGATCATTAGCAGAGATGTGTAGCCCATCAGTAAATCAACTTAAATACTTTGTTATAATAGCCCTCATTACAGAACATTGATAGATTAACTGTGCTCTATTTCAGTTTATGAGCAAAGCTCTTTGCTCTCCCTGGCAGAGTGATTAATGTGAGGTTCACATACTTAACATTAGAGACCAGTATTTATGGCCTTAAAAACATCAAGAAAAAAGCAAAATGTCTGCTGTGACAGCATATATAGTACAAGTGTCAAATCTTATCAAGGATGCTCTCATCCATTATAGCTTCAAGAGGTGCTATCATTTACCAAGCTGACCTGGCAGACCCCGGGCTCATTGTAACATTCTTGGTATGGTAATCCAGTTAAGAGCAAAATGCAGCCTAAGTGAGACATAGCTTAACACTTTCATCTACTCCAGAAAACCATTACTGGGAAAGAAATCATCAACAAGCCCGACAGAGTCATTCTTCTCCAAGGGGGAAGGATGGAGTCAAGTGAAGTGATTTTCTCCCTTCCTCGCAGCACAAAAAAAGCCAACACAAAAAGAGCAATGGTGCCATGTGTGGGTGATGTAAATTTGTGGGGTGACCATAAAGCTGAGGCATGATCCAGGCTGAGCTATCACACCAACAATTGCCTTCAGTGATGCTATTCTTCAATCAAAGGGGTTGAAACTTAGCAGGGGCTTGCAAAAGAGTTGTAATGGGTTTGTCTGCAATGCAGCTGGAAAGCTTCAGGGACCACACTAACCATTCCTGTTCAACTAATTCCTCTTGCAGGCCTCAGAATGCAGGGTTTTGAGTGAGGGAAACACTGAAACACTGAAGTCTGGACACCGTGTGGCAAAGTCAAGCTTCTCAAACAGACCTGGACTGCCCTCCACGTCCCACACGTCAGGGATGTGTCTGCAGCAGACAGGATCTGCCTGAGGATCTGCACTGCTCAGTGGCTGCCCCCAGAACACCTCCCACAGGTCAGCCTGGAGACAGCCTGGCCCAGCTGAAGATGCTCCCACAACAGGACAGGGGTTACTGAATGACTCTCACTGTCCCTATTCAACATACCAGACTAGCACTCCAGGGCACCTGAACATGCACACGGCACAGATACACCTTAGCACCCCTGACTGCAGTGAGACATCACCATGCACTCAGCACAGCACATGCTCAAGCACTTACATGAATTGGGGCCATTATTTGATTAGAACTAGTAGTGGGATTTGTGACAGTACTGACAGACTGCAAACGTTTTACTGACACGAAGTCAATTCATTGTTTGTTCAGAAATAAAGACTATCACCCAGCTTCCCCTCTTTGAGCTGGTTGGAAAGACCATCTCTGTGCAGCAGCTGAGTGTACTTCTCAGCTGTTTAGGACACACAGTGATAGGAGACTGTTACTCCTGGACATGTTTTTTCATGTCTAAACCTAAGGAAGCTGTGTGAAGGATCAGGTTGTGAACCAATGAAGTACAAACAATAGACAGAACTAAGTTTGAAAGGAAACCAAACTGCATTTAAAAGCTCAAGCAGCTTCATCCACAGGGCTGTGCACCAAGTGACCAGGTTGATTCTCAGAGGGGAGACTTCCAACTGGCTTCACAATGCACTGTCCAGCTTCCAGCCACAGCAGCCCCCACACAAGGAGCCTGCAGGCACTGCTGTTCCACATCACCCCACCAGCTGAGGGTTAAAGTGCTACCCACCACTAGCTGGAAAAAGGGTTTGCATGCTTTCTGGTTTGGAAAAGTTTATTTTTCCTGATAAAGAGCTCTCAAATTCATCTGTAATTCTTAGTTAAATCACTGCCTCTAAATGCCTGGAGCCAGTGGCAGCTTTGCTGAGCTGTGTGGAGATGGGAGCTTACAAAATGCCTCCACTTGGTGTAAGGGGGAGGGCTGCTGAGGAGTTCACATTTATCCAGAGATTTATTGGGGGAGAGGGCAGGCTTGTGCCAAATCTGAAAGAGAACATGCTCCTGCGAGATAAATTCATTTTCATGTTTATTTATCTAGGGTAGAAAAACGTCCCTGCCTAGTAGAGCATATGCTGGGAGTAATGAAAGACAAACGCCAGCTTTTGAAGGAAAACACCATTCATCACAGGGCATGCAAGAACAAACAACTTGTTCATTAAAACACAACTGGAAGGTGGCTTCTCCTCTCCACTCCACCTGCTTTCCCAAGTTGGGGGCTGCATGGGAAACTGCTGCTCACTTGTGCTCAGTGTCCTGGAGCAGATGAAAGGCCTTTCTCGTATCTGAGACTGCCAACAGCCTCCCTCCACCTCTGCCCACACTTCTCCAGTCTTCCAGTGCTGCTCTGGAGAAGCCAGATCTGCATTCAGGCCAGTCCTGGGACAGATGCTGATGGCTCACACGCTGAAAGCTGCTCTGGGCTTCACTGCCAGTCCTCCTGGTAGGTGCTGGGAGCTGGTAATGTGATATATCTATCCCAAGGATCCCCCTGGATAGGAGGAAGCAATCAAAATCCTCTACATTTTCCCAGGATGGGAAAGCAATTTCCTCCTCCAGCTGTAAGATTGAAAGGTCTCAGGGAAAGCAATTATTGCCCTTTGATGAGTCTATCAGGAAGCTGAGACTGGCTCATTGGTGCGGATAAACATTTTTGTCTTTGACCTAATTGTCTGTGTAAATCTGTCACACAGAAATAATCAGTGCAGTGTGCCTAGCATTTATATCTCTGCATGCAGTATTGGTTCCTTTTATGCCACACGGATACATGGACATCATCAGTAATGACAATAAGGGTGATGACCAGCCCATGTGTTAGGTGTCCCAGAGAAACCATCTTTATCCTTCTGCTCACAATGATGGGGTTTGCTTTGTGAGCCCAAAGAAAGGTTCAACTCAGTATCTGCAGTATAAAGTTTAATACACACAACTGCCCTGAGTTCATAAAGTGAAAAATGTATGGAATGAAACTCAAATAATTTAAAAAATGTGAAAAATATACATTCAATTAAAGGTGGATCAAGATGATTTATTTGTGCAGTAGTGTTGGGAGTATATATTCGAGAATATTGCAGCACAGCTCATCTTACTGCTAGAGGTGAATCTGAGTGACCATTCTTGGATCTCGGAGTGAACTTTCTCATCATTTATGAGGAAGTTTTTAGATCTCACTAGGGATCATTAACTTCAGGCTATGAACTTGTTTTGGGTTGCTTTTTTGTTTTGTTTTGTTTTAAATAAGTGTTCTACCTGGAGATACCATTGTCTTGGGTCCAAGCAGTGCCCTACAGGTGGTGCAGTGATGCTTCTCCTCCCTCTTGTCCTGTTGGACCAGAAAGGGATGGAAGATGCAGAATACTTGCTTGCCCCATGGAGAGAGGGCTCTACTCCCTGTCTGGCCACCCACCATTAGCACAGGGGACCTGGAAGGTCTTCCCACCATCCTGGTCTTTGCTGGTGGCAGTGACCCTCTAAGCCATGCAGCATGAGGGAGCTCATCAGACTCCTCCAGCTGAGCCAAACACATCCCTGTCACAGAGCTGCCTGCTGGATGCATTCTCCAACCAGTCCTGGACTCACAGGGAGCTCTGAAATTAACATCTGCTAATTCCAAAGACACCTTCCCATGGTATAAAGCAAGCTGTTAATTTCCAGCTTCTAGACACTTCTTCCAACAGTCAAAGTCATAGAGCACCATGATCAATTAGACATCAGGTAACATTTGCTTTTGTTTAGTAAGTGTTTAATTGTTAACATTTCAGCCTGTACTTTATTTTAACCTGTGTTGTCATTTACCTGCAACTACCTGTGCCATGTTTTATAGCTGGCTTTTCAGGAGTCTAGGAAATACAAACTGGTGCTGCTCAGTGCCTGCTCTGAATGGTCCCTGCTTTTGCATGGTCTTTTTCAGTATGATCTGACTGAAGGTGTATCAACTAATCCCACCTGTTTGTTGTCATGTCCCTAACTGCCTGACCGTTGGCATCACTACCTGCAGGGCACAGAAGAAGAGGTGACTTGTCCAGGCTGCCCAACAGTAACAGCTGGAAGCAGTGCTGTCTTTTCAGGCTTGGATTAGTTTTGCTTTGCCCCAGCAAAGAGTGGATTTGATCATTTGATGCCAAGAACTCAATGCCCACACTTCTCTGTGTCTGAGGAGGTTTCACTCTGGAGTACTTCCAGCCCATGACTGGGGACTGAACTCTCCTGACTGCTGGAGCTGGTGAGTGCATTCCTGACCCACAGCGTGCCAAGCCATGCCCAGCATTTATATGGAGAGGGCTCATGGCCAGGTTGCTATGATATATGGAGGCTGAGGCAGCATTTTGCACTGTCTCTGCTCTAGTATTTGGTTGGGTTTTTTTTGCTTTTCTGTTGTTTTTTGTTCCCTGTGTTTCTTGAAAGCCCTGCTGATGGGCTGGGGTAACTGCACAGTGATTTGTAACCCGGAGTCAGAGGGAGCTCCTGGGAAAGGGTGACCTGTCCCATGGGTGCTGGGGAAAGTCCTCCAGGTCACCAGGCTCATCAGTACTCCCGTGTTGTGGTGAAAAAGGGCAGGAGTTTTCCTCACAAAAGCCAAAGGAGACCAGTCCAGCTGTGAGAACAGCTGTTTCTGTTAAATGCTGGTGAATATTCTACAGAAAAGGATTGTTGAATCCGGGCTGTGCATTTTTCTCTGGTTTTTCAATAGCTGCAGTATCTGAATTTGTAATCTCACCCACCTAACCATAAATGAAAAATTCCTACCCCATAAATAAATAATCAATTAAAGCTAATTCAATCTTGATACCCACAACAAAGACCAGTGATCAGAGATGTGTCTGTAAAACGTACACCCTGACAGAACTTCAGGCTAAACAAGCCTGAACCAAGAAGTGTTTTGTCCCAGGTCTGTGTATTTTATAGGAAGCTGATGCTTATTTTCCATGGGAAACCAATTTTTCCAAAAGACAGCCTGAGCTTGGCAGCTCAGCACAGAGCTGCTGTGACAAGCTGCTCTTTTAGCAGCACTGACAGATTTTTTTGGGACATATTTATTTATTCAGCTAAGTCATGAGGCCATCGACAGGTACATGGTGGAATGAAACAGAATGCAGGGAAGCACACAAGAAATTTGGAACACAGCCTTTTTCACTGGCATAGCCAGATAGGACACAGGTTGAAGCTCTCTCAGTAGAAAAGCATTAGTTATGGGGTAGTCCAAACCTGTTGACCAAATTTAAGAACCTGAATGGAAAATTTTGTGTCAGATAGACTCAGAAGTTATTTTTTTGGTTTTTTTGCCAATATGTAAGATGTAAATGATTTTGCTTGATCCAGACTTTCATTTTTTAGTCTAAAAACAATAAAAACCAAATGAAAAACACCTTCCAGCTCCAATTCTGACCTTGGTGAGAAGGAGAAGTTTCTCTTCAGCTCTTAACCAAACTGACATTTCTCATGTCTAAATGCACCTTAAAGAATTAAGTTGAAAACAATGCAAAAGCTGAAAGCCACAGTTCCCCCACATTCAATGTCTTCTGAAACTACTACTGTCTTTCAAAGTTTGGTTTAAACAGGTGATCTTGGCCTTGACCCTTCTGGCTGCACATCTCAGTAGACTTTTTTTTTGCAGGCCATTTGCCCCTGATTGCTGCTCAGAATACAGAAGTGCCCGAAGTGTACCCCATCACAAAGATCAGTTTCAGAACATCAGCTCATCCCAAATCCTTCCCCACAAGTCGTCAGTGACCTGAATCATTCTCCTCCAAAATTCCTCCTCGTGGATGGAAACTGGCAATACTTTCTGCTGCTTTTGTTACTGCATACAGCCAACTCACCCACAAGATCCTCCATGGGCATAATAAACTAATTGCACTCAATGTTATACTTTCCTCATGCACTGCAGATCATTTCAGCACTGAAGAGAGTTCAGGCATAACCACAAATCCTCAGGAAACAGAACTCGAGAGACATCCAATGATCACCAATCTCTAAAAGCTGAGCTGCATTTTGAATTACTGACTTGTAAGCAGACAGTTGGTTTAAAATTCAAAAACAAAAGGAAACTGAAAAAAGCCAAACTTTTCATGTGAATGAATAGTTACAGAAACTTCTCTCTACTTGTCAATGGTAGATTTCTGTAAACTCATGGAAGTTATTCAAAAGCAGTTACTTGCCAAAATAGGCAACCTCCTCAATCCAGGACTATACAGTCCTGAGGGCTGGGGATTTTTAAGGCAGAAAGCACTGATCCTGTAGCAGTAGCTGGTAAATTGGTTGACACTGCACTCCTGACTTCATACCACTGTTGTGTGGAGAAAGAGCAGTGAGGCCAATGGCTGAACATGCTGCACAGTTCCCAGGACACGTTATGGACTGCGAGAAGGCAATTCCCTCGGTTGTTCTGTCACTGAAAAACCTGAAAGCAACTGAGTTCATCTGTGTTCCTCACCACTCAAGAAGCCTAATGTGCCAGCGTGGCCAAGCTGTGGGCACAGGTACAGAGCAATGGCAAACAGGATCCCAGGCCTTTGTGTCAAAGCAGCCCTGCAGTCATGACCCTCTGCTCTGACCTGTACTGTGACCACTCCAGCAGTTACATGCAACACCATCACCCATCCTGTAAAGTCAACACGAGTGTTCCTTGCAAACTTCCACCCCGTGCCAACTACAGCTGTGCCAGGCAGCCCTGGGAAGGCTGCAGACAGAGCACTGTGGACTGCTCCTGGCAGCTGGTGCTGGGGCCAGGGCCATTCCCAGGGCCATGTCACTTACTGCTACAAGCACAGCTCCAGCAGACTGCTTTCCACGGGGTGTGGGACCTGCAGGATCCTGGCTCTGCAAAATGACCCATTTTCTGCAGGATGACTTCACTCATCCCCCAAGCTCCTCACACTGTACCAGAGAACACTCAGGTTGTTCCAGCCTCACCAACTGAATATTACTGTTGCAGTGACCCCTTGAGAGCACTGCAGTGCAAGTGCACTCTGCAACCACGCTACTAAAAGCGTGTCCCCACCAGAAAAAAAAGCCTAACATACGCAAGAGAAGAAGAGGAGGGGTGTAGATGGACAGAAAACAATGAGGTGATCTTGGAAGACCCCAGAGGAAACTGCTCAGCTATGATCACTGCCACATTTCTTGTAGGCATTAATGAGGTATTTTCTAAAGCATGGAGAGATGTTTCCCATCTGGGCAAGAGCATCAGAACACTGCAGATCAATCTTCACCCACTTTCCCCAGTAAAGCAAAGCAAAGCATGCTGAGATGCATGAAGGGAAGACATGCTAATGCAAATCCCAGGCCCTTTCCAAATGGCACTGTCAGGACACCTCTCCTGGGACCATATTCATGGCCTTTCCCCATGGTTTGCAGCAAATGCTTTACATTTACACGTATTTTCCCTCTCCTGGAAGCCCTGCCAGCTCCCTGCTGGATTCTTTCCCTCTTCTGCCTCATCACCACAGTGGTGCAGGCCAAGCACTCTGCACTGTGTGCAGCTTCCTGATGCCCAGCTTCAGCTCCTGCTGACATCACTTCGGATGGGCTTAGACCAGTCCAGTGCACCACACGTGCCTCTGAGGATGCAGTCCTGCCTCCAGCATTTGAGAGGAGGGGAGGGCTCAGAGCACGTGCACTGGAGCAGTTTTTCAGTATAACCCTAACACTCACATTAGCAGAGTAAGGCAAACCCTTCAGTCTCATGAAGGCACTTCCAAGCCAGCTCACAACCTCTGATGATGCCCAGCTCTCAGCCCTCCACAGTCTAAGAGAAACTCACACAACTTTAAAGCTGTAAATTTACTGGTGTGTCTGTTCCAGGAGCCATCTCAGAGATCCTGATTCAGACAAATTCCTCTGACTTAGCTCCAGTACAGCTAGTCTCCCTCACCTCATTTTATGGTCTGTGGAGAAAAAGAGGAGCTTCTACGCTTCAGGTCATTTAATTCATCTGATGTCTTCTAGCAAAAATGAGTTCTGCCCTAAAAAAGCTCTTCTTTTTTTTAATTATTTTCATAAAAGGAGCCAAGGGGAACTCACCATGTAGTCTACACCTAAAGTTAGGTGAAATTAAGCTTATTCAAGAAGTAGCACTACTTATTTTTGTGATTAAATTTTGACTTTATTCCTTTAAAGAGCATCCTGTTTTTACTGACCAGAGATGTGGCTGCCAGGGTTTACAGCATGGTTGATTTCAATATCAGCTCTTTACTGAGGTCAGATATAAAATTGGCCTGATCAATTTGATAGATAACTTTAGATAGAGATTGCAGTAATTTTTATTTATTATAGTAAAAGGGCATGTGATCAGACACTGAAAGCTCTTCACCCTTAGATATGTTGTATGCTGAGTTTTACACATACGAATGCATTTCGGTTTTAACCTTTTTCCAAGTCTCCACCCTACTTTTATTCCAAAATGTTTTTTCTAAGTGACATCTTTAACGTGTAATAACACATATTGACTTTCTTCTGAATCTAGGCCAGGATGCAGGATGCGTTCATCTGGTTTCCCCCTCAAACTCCCTTAATGCCCAATAAATCTGTGACTATTTCCTCCCTGAAGCCTTGGAGAATATAGAATTACTTCACAACTCCTCGAGCCCAGAGCCCTCAGCATGGCTGATGGAAAGCCAAGATGAGAACGGAGCTGCTGAAATTGGGAAGTGGAAGACAAATAGTCCCTTGGAAAGGAGAAAGCTCAAAGACAAAGCAAGCCTCGTTTGGAATTGCAGCATGGTGGTTCTCAGGCATCTCGGGGAGGTGTGTGCCTGCCTCTACCAACTGTCAGAACAGGAGCAACCCTCACGTGGCTCCAGTCATAGCCCAGCATTACCACAAGCTCTGTAACAGCATCTGATGTGCTCACAGCTCAGTGCAGTCTGTTTGTCACTGTACCTCCTGACTTCTGTGAAGGGGAAATGATGTTTCAGCTCTAATCTTATATAGTGTCACTTACAAAAGAGCCACTTACACTCCCCACGCTGCTTTCTGCTGCCTGATCCTTGTCATATGAGCTCCATCTTTGGCATAAGTTTGATCACATTATGCTGGCTCTGAATACAGCTGCACAGACACAGGTCCAGGCTGAGGGCAGTAAGGAGCTGCTTTGGTCACTGCCCACACAGCTCTGTAAGGGAGGCACACACCCAGTGTGCTTGGCCACTGCTTCGTGTGCAGCCACACGAGGACCAGAGCCTGTGAGCATCAATCTGATGTCTGCACAAACCCACCTGCTCCTGCTCTCCCACGCAGGCAATTTCCAAGGGCAGAGCACGTTGTTTAATCATCCCTCTCCTTTTCCACTGTGTGATCCTAGCTTCACAGAAGCTAAACCATTAAAATATGTGTTTCTCTCACAGCATGGGCACTTGGCTCTCAGCATTACTTAGAGGACATGGGTAAACACAGAAAAAGACATCCCAGCAGGAGGGGAGTGACTGTGAAGACAGTATGTCCTGACAGCAATTCAAAACTGCCAGGAGCTTACAGAGTAGGAGCTGTTTTATTTAAACAGCCAGCAGGTCTCAGCCCAGAGGACAATTGATCCTGTTCCTACAGCCAGGGATGTACAAATGCAGAGAACTTCATTTGGTCAAGACCATAAAGACAAGAAAAAGGCAGCTAACATCTCTGAGGGATGCATCAGGCTGAGAGACTGACCCTGAGTCTCCTTCTGCCCTCGTTTGGAGAGGGCAGAGAAAGTCATTTAGGGTGAGGAGCAGCACTCCATGGCAAAGCAGCAAGGCAAGTCTGGGCTTTTCCAGACTCAGGGGGGGTTTTCTCTTTCATTTGAACACCTGGGAGGTTCTCAGACCAAGTTCCACAGTCACGCTGGGCTGGGAGGGGACCATGGCAGTTACTGGAAAGGGCAGTGAAGCTCCCAGACCCTAACCTAATGAGACCCAGCCCTTGCTTGTGCAGGGATACAAATCAAGGCACAGAAACAGATGGACAAGAAAAGCTACTCCTAGGGAAGGAGGATTTATTAATTTTGATTTAAACAGACCTTTTCCTTGCTATGTTTTTGTTTCTCTGGGCAGCCCACCACCTCTACCCACACACTTTCTTCTTGAAGCAACTCCCAGCATTGCTGGCTCTGCCCACAGTGAAAACACAGATGAGTGTGCCTTGCAGTGCACCTTAGCCTGATCTTTGCCAGCAGCACAGCTCACCAGAGATGTGCTTCGTGGATTCTAGGTCTCCTCTCTGAGGAATGACCACTGGGAAGAGGATCAGTTTATACACTGACCACTCTTTAAAGAGAGGTGAGGTTATTCTGGGAGATGGCATCCTCTAACAGACCTTGGAAAAAGCAGATACCCTGGTGGACAGAGAACTACTCCTACAGGGCTTTGAGAGACTGAGCAGAACACTCCAAATGCATCAGGGGCTGGGAGCAGTTTCTGTCTTTATCCATTCCATTTAGCTTCATTATTCCCCATAGGGAAACAACCTGAAACAAAAGCATGGCCAGTAGCTGTGGCACTGATCAGTGAGGCAGCAAGTTCACAAACCCTTGTGGGATAGACAAAACCTGTGAAAACAAGAGGATAAACTGGAGAGGGATTGTAGGGGAAGATGTCAGAGTGTCTTCCACAATGGAATCAGTGATTCTCAGTACCCAGTGCAGCAGCTGACAGAAATGAGCTCCCATTTTGATTGCATTTGCTCATAGCCATAGCTGTTGTCAAGGAAGATGTTATAAACACTGGGCTAGTGTGTCAAATCATTTCCCATCATTGAGTTGACCTCAGACTGAAAAACCACTTTTTGAGGAAAGCAGTAAACCATCCTCCACATCTTCATGGGGACAAGAAGGACTGACCTTGCACAAAGAAGAATTTCAGTCAGGTATTAAGGAAAAGGCCAGAGGCTGAGTTTGGACAAGTCACAGAGCAGCCATCACAGGAGACTGTAAAGAAGATATGAGACAAACCTCTGTAACAAATTGTCCAGATCCAACTGATCTCACCTTAGGGCAGGGAAAGGATTAAACGCCTTCTAAAGCTCTCTTCCAGCCCAATTTTTCATGTTCCCACCTACGAAATAATTTCAGACAACTATAATGTCTTTGTTTCTTATTTTCCCTTAAGAAGCAGTTGGGAAGCTGTCTGTCCACTCAGCAGAAAGCTTGCCATTCAAACCCCTTGAACGCAGGAGCTGGCTGCCATCCATTTCGACTAAGGATCTCAAAGGGAGTGGGTAGATGGGAGTCCAGTGAGATTACCAGCCAGTAACGGAGTTCTGGGATGTGGGGAGCAATGACAAACTTCATGGATTTCATGCATCCCACTAAAAAAGCCACCCAATGGGAACAACTAAGATGTTTATGATTGGGTGATACTTATGATCAGTGATGACTGGGGTGGTTCTTGGAGTAGTAATCCCAAAATGAACGATCTCATATCACGTTACCAGCCCTCGAACCTAAGTGTGCCAACAGAATTAACAGAAACCCTTTGGAAACACAAAGGATTCCATTATTTTGGCTAAATTTCCACAGCCATGGCAAATTACAGGCTGTCTATTGGAAAATATCTCCTCTCGGTCCTGCCATTTTTTGTTCTTCAGCTCTGTTTATGTTCCCAGCATTTTCCCCTCCTGGCAGAGGCCCAGTGTTTTTTGGGAAGCACTAAAGATAGGCTTTTGCTCCACAGAACACTATTTAGTGGCTGGACGGGGTTGCAATTACAGTGTGGTCTTGGTTCCTCTGCAGACCTGTGATATCAGCCTGTGGAGCAACCTAGAGAAGAGTCTCCAGAGCTGAGCCTTGCCAAAGCAGAGCAGAGCAGTCTGCTGCTCGGGGGGAGTGAGAAGGGCTGTGGTCACAAGCCACCAAAAGCTGCTCTGTATCTGCAGTGTCTGCAGGGGCTTTGGAGAGGGATGGAGGAACATGCTTCAGCCATGTGCCAGAGGCCTGGATGGGCAGAGGGAGCTCACTTGAATCACTTCACACCTTCTGACACGTTCATCACCACATCAGCCCTCTGTCATGTGGGATCAGAAGTGAGAAACTGCAGCACAAATCCTCCAGTCAGGTTTTAAAAAGATAATGGACTAATCGATAGCTTATTCCCATTGTTATAGCCCAGTCCCACAACAACGACCAAGAAGACCATGATAAAGTATGGATTTTCTCTCCAAATCTGTCTCTAAAAGCACAGTGCTACTCCTGCATTTTAAAGGCTTTTTGATCATTTTAATTTAGCCTCTCTGAGGCTCTGAAGTGAAGTTACACTCCTAGATTTATAAACAAGTTTTTTGTAACAGATACAAACTCATATAAATATTTCTGAACCAAATGACACTCATAATCAAATCAAATGGAGTTATCTAATACTGTCACTGAAGTTTCCTTAGTGCACATGTCACTGGTGTCTGTCTCTCACTGCATATGGAAAGGCCTGGGAAGTGAAAAGGAGAAGACAGAAAACCAGGCAGATGTAAACAAGAGCGACAGAATTATTCTGGTAGTATTTAAACTCAATTACATTACATAACGAGAGACTGCTGCTCTCATTTCTTTTTTTCCCATGCAAGTAACTGTTTTTTCTAACGTCCTAACACGGGTCCAGTATAAACCTCCACAGCTGTCTTTCACACAACAGCCCCATGTAAAAAAAAAAAAAAAAAAAAAAAAAAGAGTATTGAACAAAGGCTTTCAGAAAGATAAACTTTTGATCCATGAACTGTCCAGGCTATAGTATTTCTCTCTGGGCATGGGTTTATCTGCAGGCATACAGGAGGGATGAATAAACCCCAGAGAAAAGTTTCAGTCAGTTCAGCTTTCAAAGCCAGATGAAATCTGAAAAGTTTCTTTACCCCAGGGAATTGGTGGAGGGAGAGATTCTCACCAAAGATGGTGATCTTGCATTAACCTTCGGGTCAGACCGGCGTTGCATTATTAGCATTATTTAATTAACAAAATTCATGCCTTGAAACTTTAAATATTTGCAAATTCATCCCCTGTAATGACTTCCATTCACTGTTATTTATCTAGGGCCGGAGTCAGCCTGCAGCAGCTTTCCTTTCCCAGAGCAGGAGCAGCTGGGGGAGACAATCCAGCCACTCTCTCTAGGTGTTTAAATGGCAGCACAGCTCCTCCAGAAATCTGCCTCCAATTATGAGCTTTGAAAACCCGACCCTGGCGTCCAGTGCGGGCTAGACATTTTACAAACAATCCTGGTGATAATGGCACAGCCACTCAGGCAAAGTGCTCCCAGCACAGGCACAGAGCAGCCTGTGCTCGGCTGCACAGCCCCTCTGCTGCAGGCTCACACCTCTTCCAGCCAGTGAGCTAGCCTGGGCACAGCCCGAGCAGCTGCACACACCCCCAGCTGGACTGCACATCTACCCAAATCTGCCACCAAAATGGTTTAGCTGTGAAAACAAATTCAAACACTGTACTCAAACGTTAAGGAAATTATCATTTTTTCATATTCTGCTGCCCTCTCCCCCCTCTGCCAATTGCACGCTGTCATTTAAAAAGCCACGCTCAAATTACTCCCTTTAACTTAAAAGATTGTTGGTTTGCATGTGCCAAAGACTGCTCCATCTTTGTCATCATCCCTCTGATAGCCTGGAGGAAAACAATTTACCTCTTCCCAAGCCTGTAGTGTTGATGGTTAAAGGAGAAAGTGATGCTGATGGGATTGTAAATGCTGGGAAATTAAAACACCCACACTGCTGATAGATGGACAGTCTCCACAGGAGCTAATAATGCTTCCAGTACCACACCCTGACACCCTGTACCCACAGCATCTGGGAAAACATCCACTGCTGATCCCTAATGGACTGTTCTCATAGCTATCCATCTACCTGACAACTCTTTGTGACCCTGAGAAAGTAGCTGAAATGTGCAGGACTGATGCCTGTAAGCACAACAGCCTCAGCCAATGAGTCTGAGCACTGCCATCTACTACACACGGTGCTGGGCATCAGGCCCAAAAATCACACATTGCTGCCCCTTCCCTCTGGCTCCTCCTCGGGTACTGGGACCCCACGACAAATCTGGAGATGGTGTGAGCATGGCCAGGCTTTAGGGAGGACCAGAGAAGAGAAGCAGAAGGTTTTGCTGGTCAGTGTGCCACAAGACATGGACAAAAGCAGTGCCAGGAGGAGGATGGTGAGTTTTGCATGGGTTCTGTGTGAGAAGTATCACTGAATGTCAGGAAAATGCAGCTAATACCTGGATACATGCCACTTTCTCTGGGGAATCCATGCTTCTCCTGTGGGTTTTAAGAAAGGACTTCTGGGCTTGGCACCCCTGAGATGGGATGGCCTTTGCTGCTGTCCACACCAGAGCTCACAGGGAAGGCTGAGTGGATATACACCCACATGCCCACCTGGTCGTGCCAGTGTGGGCACAGGCTCTGGTGGTCCTTGGAGCGTGGGCTGTGCCTGCACCCATCCTGCCATCCTGCCCATGGGATGTCTCCAAGAGCTGGCAAGTACAAGAACCCCTCTAGTGGACAGTCAGAGGGAGTGGGTTTAGGCTCCAAAGTGTGAATATTGTTATTGCTTATTGGCTTTAACACCAGCCTGATCCTGCAAAGATCTTTCTTCTCTAGGGAGACTCCTCTTTTCTTGTGTTTCCCTCCTGGTTTCAGCAGCACCTCAGACCAGTTCCCTGAGATGGGCACTGATGCATCTCACCAGTGTTAGAGGCTGTGCCAACGGGTCGTGAAGGTGGAGAGATCTCCTGGTGGCCAATATACAGGCAGTGCTGTGCACGTGGAGGCCTGGGCTGCTCTCTACTAGCTGCAGACTAAATGCATGTTTAGAGGTAGTCAGGCATGTAACTACGTAAGTACTGAAGATTTCCCCTCTGCATCCCTGCAAATCCAAATACCTTGGAGGCTTTCCTGACAATCTTTCAGTAGTTTAAGTCCCTTTAGAGCTCATTAGGTAAGAGCGAAGAGTCTTGCCAGGGCACCAGGATGAAGCTCTATCTCTCTTAGGCCAATGGGAAGAGCTGCAAGGGATAAGGATTTCCTCACACAAAGTTTTTAAGCTTGTGAGGCCCAGCTTTTTCTGGTCCTCTGTATTCCTGCAGCTTTCATTTTTCACTGAGCAGTGCATGCCTTACTGAGAGGTACATCTGTCTTAGCTACTGCTTCCTTGACCTAAAATCCTGCAAGAAAAGCCATGGCTGTGGGGGTGCCTTCAGCCCGCCTGTACATCAGCTGAATTCTTTGCCAGGGGTGGGCACACCAGCTCTCCCTTGGCCTGCAGAGTGCAAATGCCCTGTTTCCCATCTCAGGGAGGGACAGTGCCTGCCCCAGGCCCCGTGAGGGGACAAGGGCCTATTTCAACTCCTCTGAGTACAACTGCTCCAGTGTGGGTGAGGTATTTAAACTGCATTTCTCCAGTGAGTCAGACACGGTGTGGGAACACACCTCTGTACTCTGATGGCTGGGGCTCATCTAGAGGAAGCAGAACATGTTTTTTCCTCGTCGAGTTTGTTCCTGAATTTTACCCTATTCCTATTTTAAGAAAATACATACGTTGGTTGCAGTAGGTGAATCAGAGTTCTGCAGGCTTCAACAGGGATCTCTCAGTTTCCCAGCAGCAGTCAGGTGGCGAGTGAGCTGCCATGGCTCAGTGAGCACCTCAGAAAGGATGCTTGTCAAGTATAAAATAATGTTAACAAATTAAAGCAATTACATTTAGGATGTGGTGTGTCAGAAGTCAAAGAAAAATGCAGCTGCTGGCATCACACTGGGGGGTGTTTGTCACATCATGTCAAGGGGAATCCCAATAGATAGAAGGACCTTTCACTGTGCACAGAAAACGAAACTTTCATGGTCATCACAGGTTATAAATGGGACTGTTGTTGACTTTCTTCATTGAAAGGTCTCTTGCTCCCCAGAAAAACCTCAACAGTCCCTGAAAAGCACCTCACCCAAGCAGCCCTTCTCCCCACTGAGATGCCCTTTCAGGGCAGCCACGTCTGCTCCCATCCCAGACCAGTTCAGCCATCAAACCCTTTGTACGTCCCTCCAAACAGCTGCCTCTTCTCTGGCAAACAACACCATTTAGCAGTAGCTGAGTGGCTGAGCAGGCTCCACTTTAGAAACAGATGTATTTGAATCATCTGTCAAAATCAGAGGCCAGCAGTTGATCAGTGGCAAGGCAATGAGAAGAGTCAGTGACACACAACAGCACCAAGTGCAGCAGCACCACAGATCAGGGGCTGGGACAGTGCCCGAGTGTGTCAGTGCTGCTGGGACACACTGCTGAGAGGCTCCATGTGTGCACAAGCCAGGTCCTGCTGCTTGCAGGAACACACAGATGTGCAGGGGCAGTGCAGTGTCCACAGCTCCTCTTCCCCTCTCTGCTACCACTGCAGCAACACACTGCACTGGACAGACTTTCTATTATTATTACTTTTCTATGCCCTTTTTACAGACCTACAAGCCTACCTGCAAGGCCATGCCACTGGAAGCAGAGGCCATCAGTGAGTTGAACAGCCTGGCCTGCCCATCATCTGCAGCTGGTTTACAGCTGTGTTTTTCAGGCCCCAGCTGAGGCAGGGGGCATGAAGTCCTGCACAAACACTGTGAGGACACTGCTGGCCAAGGGGGGCCTGACTGTAGAAGGGGATGCAAAGTGCATCTCACACAGGGCTAGTGGCATGCAGACCATCCCCAGGAGGCACACAGAGTCTTGTTCCTTGCAGCCAAGAACCCCCACCACAGTGTCAGATCAGGGGGAATGGGCAGGGAACACAATGGGGGAAGCACCTGGAGGCACTGGTCAGCACTCTGCACTTGGAGGCTGTGATGTATATGGCAGAACAGAGAGGACTGGCACAGTCTTGCAGTTGCATGATGGTTTGTCTTGATCTAGAGCACCTTCTGCTCTGTCTCGTGCTCTGAAGCTTGACATCTGTGCTCTGGATGTTCTGAGCAGCAGTGACAAAGCTGGTGAAGGACACTCTGGGGCAGACAGTGACAATTAGGGGCTCAATGAGGAATAAACCCCAGGCCTGCTCAGCCATCTCTAGAGGTCAAGGCAAACGGGTGCTGAGGAGCAGTTCACCCCTGATAAACATCACCCTCCTGATATTCTCATATCAGAATGATCTTCTGGCAAACAGATGAGAAAACGTACAGGATCAGATCTGCAGCTAGCACCCTTCAGGAAAGCCAGGTTCTCTGCATATAGCTGTCAACATCTGACACCAGCCAACACCAGCTGAGGATCTGGCCCTCTGTGCTTGGCAGGGATTCACAAAGAAAGCATGTGCCCACACTTTGGCAGCTTGCTTTCCTTAAAGATCATGATTCATTCCAGATTGGTGATGCATTTTAGTTCTTTCATTGATAGGAAATTCTCTGGCAGCTGCACATCATAATAATATGCATTTCTGTACATTTGTGCCTACATGCTTGTGCATTCTTGCTGTTGTAGCCAACAGTATAGCCAATGACTCGTGTACATCACACTGTGTCCTGAAACTGTTCTAACAGCCAGTGCTTGCATCAGAAATGCTGAGCTCTGCTGAAGACACCTCCTCTCTCCAGATAGGAACATCTTCACCTAAGCTGTCTGTCAGATCAGGCCCTGGGTTAGCTCAGAATTAAGTGGTTATTTCTTCTGCTGTGCTGCCTTCATGCTCCAGTGCATTACCCATGCTGCTCTGTGGGGACCAGTCCCAGAAAACCTGGACTGTTCTCCCAGGTGCAGGATGGAGGCTGGGGATGAAGGGAGTTATTAGTGGCTGAGTAATGTAATCCAACTCTTCCCAGGAGTGGTAGCAGATTGCTAAGTGAAAGCAAAAGAAACGCTCTGGGCAGTGCATCCTGATGGGACAGCTTCTCCCAGCTGGGAGCACCAGCTAACTGGGACAGTGTTCTCAGCAGGGCAGGGAAAATGGTTCAGAGCAGCTCCTGAGCTAGGGCTTGTGCTAATCCTGCTGCAAGCCTGAAAGAGCCCACCTCAAACATGCTGTAGATGGTGATCACAATTAAAATGCCATCAAAATGCTGCTTTAGTTCTGGAAATGCAGTGTAACTCAAAGCCATCTCCATGAAGCTGCAGTGGAGGAAATGAAGGTTTCCCAAACACGAGTGAGGATGACAGCATGCCAGCTTTAGTCCTCCTAGGTGGTGATGCTGGCTGCTTAATCTAGTATCTGGGCATGCAGCAGAGATGTTCCACAGCTTCACATATGGCTCTGGTGACTGGTGGCCACATCCCTGAACCCCACATAACCCAGGCTGGTAGTCTCTGATAGATCCTCATGATAAAACCCAGCTTCTGTGTGGATTTATTTTCATCCCTCTAATGAAAGTGTTTTGATTCAGTTTACAGCATGGTTTAGAGAGCAGGAAATTTAAAACCAACTCAATGTGCCATAGGCTTGAATGCAGTCATTGCTTTCAGCCCACCCAACTGGGTGAGGGCTGGTGAGAGATAGAAATACAGTCTGGGGGCTCCAGGAGCACTTTCCTCACTGTGCTGGTGATTCACTCCTCAAAGAGGAGACAGCTATCTACAATATCTTTCACTGTGGGTGACAGCCTGGCAAAGCAGTTCACTAATCCCCAAATGAGATATTACTACAGGCTCAAACAGCACAATTAAAATGCAGCATGATGGTGGGAGAGAAATGATCAGCTCTGTTTGCTTTGACAGAAAACTGCAACACTTACAATATGTACCAAACAAGCTGGTATTTTTAAAAGCTTGTGTCACCTGTCCCATGTCCCTTGTTTGGAGGTGCTCAGCCTTTTGGCTCCTTATGTCTGTTCCTGGGGCAAGCACACCCCTTAGCTCATTCTGGGAGGGTGCACAGGTGGCACGAGCACGTCTCACTCCCCATGCCTTTGCCCCAGCTCCTAGCAAGCTGCCACCACTGGTAAATTTGAGATAGCTTTTAGAATACTGGTTTTCCCCATCAGAGCATCAGCTGGAAGTTAATAGAGTTTAGAAAGCTAAGAGGAGTGCTGGTTTTAATTTTAAGGGAGAAAAACCAACCCTCCTAAGCTTGAATTTGTTTTCCAAGTTCCAAGACAGCGACCACATCCTCCCCGTGTTGCTCCTGCTTATCTGACAGCCCGGGTGGTGCTGCAGGGATAGAACAATCCACCTTCCATGCAGAGGCCTCACGTCTTTATTGGGAACAGCTTCATCCCCAGCCCACTCAATCTGTACTCGAAAACATCTCTTTTTTTAGTTTCTTTGATGGCTGGTATTGGTCTATGGGCCCTCACTGCTTCAGAGAAAAGTGACCTTTAAGTCTCCAATTCTGAAAGCTGTTCCAAACCATGGAGCCCCCAGTGCCAAAACCTTTTCACATTCAAATCCCTTTCAAGCAGAACAGGCAGAGGAAGACCAGAGTTAGTGCACTCAAATGACCTCATTTGCCACATCAGAGCACAGAGCATTTCTGCTATAAAGAGCATCAGTGTGTGTGCAGTATCCAGGATGTCTCCTTAGCCAGACTTTTCAATACTACTGCTAATAAGCCAGCTTTTATATGGTATGGTTTGGCTGGAAACAAACACATCAATTCTACAACATGCACAATCTGGAGGTCCTGATCAGCAGAGCCACTCTAGCACATATGTAAGCTTAAGTACACAAATATGGAGAACATCAAAACTTCCCACAAAAGATGTTTTTCAGCAGAAAATTAGCTGTTAGGTATTTTAGGGCAAAGGGTCATTTTTGTTGTATTTTTTTCCAGAATTAATTGATTTGTGAAGTTCTGCTTTTTGAGGAAAATGCCAAGTATTCTTCCATAACTCAAATACTTACTTTGAAATGAAAATGTTTAGATTCAGTGTGCTTTCCACAGCAAATGGTGGAGGTTTGAGATCTCTTTATATACTTGTTTTCTTTTATGGGTTTGGCCAAGCTGCATCTCCCAGAACACAACTCTTTTTTCATATCCTAAGAGAAGACTGTGGTGTATCACAGGAGAGAGAATGTAAGTGAGTCTGGCTGATTGAGGTAGATGTTAGTACAAGGCACTTAAATGGTAATTCCTGCAGGGTAGTATATTAGCATTTGTAACTAAAGAAAAAAAGATCAAAAAAAGCCATCTTTCAGCTGCAGAAAACTTGCCCTTTCTTGAGAAAAGCTTAAACTTTTCTGTGAAAAACACTAAAGAAAACAGAGCTGCTTTCATTTTTGTTAAAAATCCCAAGATAAAAAGGAAAACATTTCTGAAAAATTTCTGAAGAAGCAACTTCTAAAGAAAGTCAAATTGGGTCAAAGAATCCAGGTTATTTCTGAGTAAGTCAAAATAATCAGTTATGAAAATATGTGCCTCACCAAGTCACTCCAGAAGAGGCACCTTGCAAGAAATAAACACTTTTCTAGCCCTTGAACTGTGCAAGTTCATCATCAAGACTGTTAACTGAATGGAGAAAGACTCCATGGTATGTGAGAGCAGCAATTCCTGGTAAAACGATGCAAGCTGTGCCTTGGGACCATCACTGCTCCCAGCTCTGAGGCTGCAGCACTGCTGAGCACAGCCACGCATCAGCCTGCTGGCTGCCAAGAAGGAGGCACCTGTAAATAAACCAGGAGGTGTGGGATGGGCTGTGCTGCGGATCTCACCTCTGGTTAAATGCTGGAGGGCTGCTCTGTGCTGATCAGCATGCTCTAGCAGACAGTGAGATCTCCCAGAACTTGCAAGCTGTGTGTCAGGCCTTGGAGAGGCAGAGTGTGGCTGAGAAACCCGGCAGAGGGATTTGTTTGGAATTTTTCTAATTATTTAAGGCTTAACTCAACCTCTGCAAAGAATTTCATTGACCAGAGGGGCTTGTTTTGGTGCAGACACTGAAGAGGTTTAACTCACCTCGTGCTTCACAGAATCACAGAATCACAGAAATTAGGGGCTGGAAGGGACCTAGAAGATCATCTAGTCCAACCCCCCTGCCTGAGCAGGATCACCTAGACCAAGTCTCTCAGGAACAGATCCAGGCGGGTCTTAAGTGTCTCCAGAGATGGAGACTCCACAACCCCCCTGGGCAGCCCCTTCCAGAGCTCTGTCACCCTCACTGAGAAAAAGTTCTTTCTTGTGTTGACCCTAAACCTCTTGTGCTCCAGCTTGCACCCATTGCCTCTCGTCCTGTCATTGGACGACACTGAGAAAAGTCTGGCTCCATCCTCTCTACAGGGTAGATAATGACTCCCCCTTTGGCCTGCAGCTGTCCAGCAGAGGAACAGCTCTGGATGGAGATGCTTGTGCTGCAGAGCTCACAGGGGACCTGTCCTACTTCATCCACTTTCCCACTCATCTCTGAGGAAGGAGCAGTGCAGCTGGCAAATATCTCCCTATCAAACCAAAACCTGGCCACACCTCACTCTTACTGCAGGATTTCCACTGAGTTTGAGGCTTCATGATAACCTGTCCCTGTTTCTACCAACCCCATTGTTTGGGAGTTAGCAAACAGGGACAACAGATAATGATGGCACCAGTGTCCGTGCTGGGACACCCAGCAAGTTGGTGCAGATTGTTTTAGAGGAAGAGAGTACTGCTGGAAACAAACAAACAAACACACTTCTATTTTAATGCAGGAACCTGTGACTCCCAGGCCGTGCTAGTAAGGCACTCAGCAATGCCCTCTGAGTTACCCAGGCTGGTGGGTAGCCAGAGTGTCTGATACCAGGCCAAAGGACATGGTGCAGCCATTTGCCTTTTCAGGCTGGGGGTGAAAAACACCTCTTCCAGTAACTATCAATATTTGGAGCCTGCTGCCCTGCACAGCTTTCCAGCCCTTCTGCCAGGGCTGGATTTACAGCAGAAACTGCATTTTCTACAATAGCTGCTATTTAGCCCAAGCAATGTTATTCTGGCCTCTGCTCTCAAAGCCTAGTACACCTTATCTCCCCAAGCTCCACTCCGTGGGAACACAGGACACAATGCTGTCCTTTACTGGTTGCATCTTACTTTGCTGCAAAGCTCTCTCTGATTACATGGTGTGTTAATCTTCACACCTCTTTCTACTGCAGCTATTGTGCTGGCACAAAACGCTTGATTTAATCACATCAGGAAACACAGATGTGCATAAGAAAAGTTCTTCATCCCTTCAGCAACGTGGGTGTGATGGGAACAAGCAGACAGCCCCTCAGACCAACACAGAGCTCACTGCCTCAGTGTCCCCTTGGAGTTTGCTGGGTTATGTGGAAAGAAGCAACAGAAAACCAGAGCCCCAGGATGGAGTGCATCTCACACCTCAGTGCCATGGTGCACAATGCATCTCACACTAGCTCCTTCAGAGCACAGACACTAAAGTGGAAGCCTCAGCAGCTCTGCTGGCACAGAAGAGTGTTCTGCAGGAGGCCCTGCATGCTTCTGTTAGCTGAAATACTCTGCCAACACACCTACACCTGTCCCAGCTGAAGACAAAGAGCAAGGGCCAGCTCTGCCAACAGACATCTTCATCCTCCCCTGACTGCTCTGCTGTGTTTCATTTATACTCCCTTCCGTGGGCACCCATGGGGCAGACCCGCAGGAAAAATGCACTTCTGGGGCAAGGCACCAAATCTGGCCAAGCAGCCCCCAGCCTTTCAAGGGTCCTCAGCCTGGTGCTGGCTCTGTAACGCCAGTCTGAGCAGACACAGACCAGCAGCAATGCAGGAGGAGATGTCAAGCCCCCTTCTGTGAAGGGTTCTGTGGGGTTTGGTGAAGCTGCAGCCATTTGAAATGCCCATGATTGGAAATTTTCCATGGCATGCACATACAAATGTGTGCTCTGTGCACAGAGCCTTCTTTCTGAAGCTCCTTAGATAACTGTAGAAACTATGAAGCTTCACAGGCCTTGCTGAATTAAGGCTTCTATTTTTTTTCCTCTTAAAGCATAGCTGTGGGTTTAGTAATTTATAGTTTCACATTAAGATAATCACAAACTATCTGGGCTGGTTTTTATAACTAAAGCCATTTATGTATGTTTCTCCACTTTAAATCTCCCTCCCCCGAACAACTGACACTCCTGAGCAGGCATGGGCTACTAGATTAAGTGGTGGAGAACTGTGGTCTTTAGCACTGCCCTGAAGAGAAAATCCCACTTGATTTAAACGCTTACAGTTGCCTAGTCATAACTGTTAGCATAAGAGTAGTTACTTGAGACTAACCCTCTCTGTAAAGAAGATGCCCTTATTAAGGCATTTGGAAGACAGTGCAGCCTTTTCTGTCCTCTCTCAGGTTTTGCACAGCCAAATCCTGACCTACATTACATCACCTGACCCTGCATTTGATGTAGACCAGAGTGAAATCTGTTTTATTGCCTGTCTTATAAACATGGAAGGCCTGGGAGCATTTCCCCTACCCCAAGCCTGGGCTGATGTCACTGCACTGGGTGTCTATTACTCATGGCAGAGACCTCTGCAGAGAAACTCAGTGCCCAAGAGAGCTACAGTACAAAGTCCACTGAAACCATCCTTTGCTGGGCAATGCTAAAAAAGTTCCAGAAAAGAACAGAGATTATGATGACTGTCAGTCACTGTCACTGCCACTGCCATTATCACTACCACAATGCCATCAATATTCTGTGGAAAGTCTGCCCTCCCTTTGGATACTTGAGTTATTTTAAAAACTAAAACTCGCACAGTATTTCACAGTAGATCAGTTTTATATACTCCAGAGCAAATGGGATTCACATAAAAGATCTTTTTATTAACAGATGTCAGATTTTATTTGCCTCTGGAATGATGAGAGAGATACATCTAAACTGCAGTGGCAGAACAACTGTGATCAGAGATGGCTGAAGCAACTTGGCCAGGTTTTTCTGAGATGGGTGGAGGTGGGCAGAGGAGCCAAGGAAATGGCCCTGCAATCCCAAGGTGTGCAGCACAGGCTGGCTAAGTCACCTCTTGAGCTGCTCTGAACAGTCCCACCACCTACTGTCCCTGACCCAGGACATCCTCCCAGGTTGGACATTCCTACCACAGGAGCCTTCTGTACATCAGTCCAAAACACTGCACTTTGGCAAACAAAACACCACTTTTTTTTCATCATTATTTACTCCGAAACATGTGCTTTGGCAAGAAGATCCTTTTGTTTCTGTGAAATCCAACTGAAGAAACAGAAGATAAATGAGTATGTCTAATAATGCAGAACAGTTTAGAAATATTGTCCAGTCTATCCTCTGATGCAAGACTGCACCATTTTTAAACCTTGGCTGCAGAAGTTATATTGTCAAACACACATACACAAAGGTCATTAGAGTTCAGTCTGTTTTGGTCTTTTTTTCTCTCTTCTAGAAGCTATTTAGATTACTAGTTGAAAAAATGTACTGCTTTATGCTCAAACTATATTTACATTTGAGCATAGGATTTCAGCATGGGCAAGGGAGGAGAGCATATTTTCTTCACTGACAGCCATCAATGGTTTTACAAAATGCTTATTTCTCAGAAAACTTCCACAAACTTTCCATTGTGATCAAGGGACACTTATCTTAAACCACTTAGGAGCTGACATGACTGCACAGTAGGTCACTCTCACCACAAAAGAATATTTATGCAGGAAGAACAGGGGGAGGATTCTGATTCCATCTTTGGTTCTCCTGACATGCCAGTCCCAAGAGCTGGGACTGTATAATCTGTCCCTCCGTGTATTTACATTCCTGAAAATGCAGGCACTTTAGGATACATTTTAAGCAATTTATTGGAATGTAGTAAAAGGAAAATCTTTTAATGGATCATCTGCATTAATTCCTATTTATTTTATCTTCCATTTACTTTTTTTTCAGAATTCTGAATGTTGATGTTGAGACAGACACAGGACTTTATTGGGACTGCCAGTGGTTCAAAGACGAAAAGGTCTCAAGAGGCTTTTTGTTATCGAATTCCACTTACCCTCCTGTTCTAACTTTCATCACAGCTGAAGGGATGGTGCCAAAGTCTGACTTCACTTTGGAAAGTGCCAGGATACGCCACTGGAGTTGCAACAGAAGAAAGAAAATGGGAAGGCGACAAGATTCAATGCAGGCTGTGGCCTGGGAGAGAGAAAATGGCTTAGTGCTGCCTCCCAAACCTTCCCCAAAGCTTCTAGGCAGGTGGGAGAGGTGAGGCCATCCCTGCTCTTTCAAACAAGTGTTTTTCAGATCGTTTTTCCTGCCAAATGGGGAAGAAAGGAGGAGTTCCCACCAAATCAGTGCACATTCTGCCCTGTCCCCTGCCATCTCCCTCCTCTTCTCCACAGCAGACACATCTCAGCCCATCAGCAGCTGAGCAGGCAGCATGCTGCTATTTCCCTGCCCATCTCAGAGCTGCACAGATCTCATTTCTCTTCACTTGCAGCCCAGAGCCTCCCCCCAGTGATGATGTGTTGCTGTTTGGAGAACAAGCTTGTGGGGCCAGGGACATTTGGCATGTTTGACAAGTATGTGGAGCAACAAGCACTCCAGAATCTGCACTTGTGTGTAACCACAATGACAATGCTAAAAATAGTATCTGTATGGCCAGTTTATGAGCCTTCAAGACTGACAGGAAAGCTGGGTACCACTAGGGGACCATTCAGAAGGCCTGTTTTCCCAGTGTAGATGCTCACTGTTATCTTAAGATCAGACTCTTCTCCCTCTCCACTTAGATGCCCAAGATGGAATCTCTCAGATTACTAATCATTGTAGAAAATGATGCCTTATTATGTGAGCTTCTTAGTTGTTGCTGATTGTGCAATGGAAATAAGACTTGCTTACTCTGCTCTATTTCCCAAAGCACTCTCAGTGACTCCAGCAAAGGCCACTTGCGAACACAACGTTATTAATATTGTGAAATGATGAATAACCAACATGTGCCAGCTGTTACCACACAGTCCTGTCAGTGGGCCCCTTCACACTGGATAGGTCTGTTAAAGGTGAGCAGCAGTTACTGAGTAACACAGACATGAAAAAGCAATAAAGAGAGACGTTCTCCACTAGCCCACCGCAGAAGAGTCTGGTAGCTGGGAGTGACAATGTCCACACATGGACTTACTCAGGGATATTTATTTTGGGAACAAGTATGCCTTCAGGGTTATTCCGGAGCAACTTCATGTCTGCATGAAGCCCCTGACTAATGTAGGACAGCAGAGTGTAGAGCATCCTGGAAACAACTGTCTTGCAGGCACCCAGCCAGTGGTGCACATGATGCTCCACTGCACTGACAAGAAAGCTATTCTTCTCTACTGGAAAATCATGGGCAAAGAGATTTCCTGCTTCTATTCTGGATTCTGTAAGAATGGAGACAGAACAGATGTGCAGCTCACCTGCTGTCCTTCAGAGGTGGCCAAGGGCAGGTAACACTAGAAGGAGCCTGAAGCAGGTCAGTGTGACACCTCCTGCAGCTCTTGCCTGAAGCTCCTGCTCAGGGATTTCCTGCTCTCCTGAACACAACTTTTTTGCATCTTTATGTCTACTAGCTCTTGAAGGAATTCTCCTTCACAGCTTTGTCTAAACACTTTGGAGTAAATTTACACTTCTGACGTAACACCCCGTGGTAGTGAGACCCACAGCACATGTCATCACTTCATTTATGTCCTCTGGTTTGTAGGTGGTGGAGACCAGGTAAAAACATCCAGTTCTCTCCTCAAACTGCTCAGGTAAACCAAACCTTTTCCATTACCTTCACTGGGAACTGGACTGTGCTCTAAAACTTAACAAAGATTCCTGCATTCCCTAGAGGAGATCCTTCACCTTGAATTCTCATGCCTGCAAACTTCAAGACATAGCTCAAAACAGAACAAATTTTCCTCCACCCATATTTACTCATACTCACTGGAAATCTACTGAACTTTAAAGCAAGCTCTTGACTGCTAACAGCATTTTTCCAACTAAGTGCATGGAATTAGCTGTATAATTTGTCAAGGAACATAAATAACAGTAAGAGGTATTTGGTGTCTAAAACAGGTTTATATCCCATGCTCTCCTCCTGCTCCTGCTGTAAAATGTACCTGCTACTTCGTATTCAAGTACCTGGTAGACTGGGCTGGTTTAAGGCAGCACCCAGAGACAAGCATCTTTTGTTTGGTGCTTATCTTCCTCCCTTGCTCTCTCTCCACCCCTCTCTCTTGCTTGAGATAAGTTCACAGCTAATCATGAGAGATGTCAGATAAACGTACTGTGAATTGAAATCCTGCAAGGCTGAAAAGAGCACTGTTGTTCCTTTCTCAAGCAGGTATTGTATTTATACAGTCAAGCGAACAGGCGATGCAAAAAAAGATAATTCCCTCAAAACTTGGCCAGTAAACTCCCCAGAGAAAGATAAATGATATTTAATTTTTTTTTCTATTGATATGGAGCCAGCAACGAGTCCTTGGTGCAAAACAGCTATTATAATCTGCTTCCCTGGACTTGCAAATGGCTGTGGTTTTGGTCTGAAGCACCCAGGCATCCTTCATGTAACTGAACAGCCACGGAGAGCAGCCCAGGGGATGGGGACAGCAGCCCGGGCAGCTCCCTAAGTTACCCACCACTGTCAGCTGCTCATGTATGACTGAAATAAATGTGAGCACACTTGTCCAGCACTGTGGGAATGAGGGCTCTCCCTGGCCTGCTCCTAGGGACAGGGACTGTTAAAGGGAGGCTGCTAATGTTTCACTCACTGATACCTCGATAAACAGCCCGCTCCACTGAGACTGATGAGCCTGGATGTTCACTGTACAACAATGACCTCTGGTTAATAGTAACAGAAGTGTGTTTCTCTTCCACCTGTTTGCTCCATTTGAACGCATAGTGAGGAATTATTAAAACCAGAGACAGCAAGATGAAAGAGAGCCTTGCTTTTGTGGGAACCTGCAGGTACTCCAGAAGTGATTCTGTGTTCATAATGAGCAGTGATGGGGTGTTATTACACCTAAGCCCTCCACATACCAGCACTGTACACAGAAACAGCAAAAGGCCCATGGCTCAGATCTGCACGGTCAGCAACCACAACTACGTGGGACAAGCAGAAATGCTGGGGGAAACAACCCTCAAAGCAGATTTACACCCACCATCAGTGCCATTTGCTCCAGCTTTGCTGCACTGCCGTGCCCCTGCAGTTTCAGCTCCATGGCTTTGCATGTTGCCTGTCCTTTCTGTCTGGCCTGTCTGCCTTTCAGCAGCCACTTACTGAGCAATGCCAGATCCCTGTAAGGCTTGCTGAAGTCAGAGCAGGTTCTTCCAGCATAAAACGATGCCAAGTTTCTACTCAGTCACAGGCAAAGATTCAGTCCCTTATTGATTTTAAAATGTTCCTTATCTCAGTATTTGTCCAAGTGTTGGAAAAAGCTGCAGGCTGTTGTTCTCTGACAGTAGATGGAGATACTGCCTGGACAGATACCATCCCCAGCCTGCATTACAAAGCTATCCCGAGATCAAAGGCAACAGCAGGACTCAGAATATAAATATGGTGATATTAAGCAATGTGAGGAAAGACTGACAAGATCAAACCTAGCTCTGCACTGACACCAAACCCTCCTTCACAGGCTGATGGGATTTCACAGGTTCTCTGCAGGCTGCCAGCTGCTGCTCCATGTCTTGCAACACGGCTGCAGCTGAAGTGGCTGCATGGGCCAAGCACAGCATCTTCCTTCGGAGCTGCCCCACGATGCCCCGAAAGTAGCAACTTCAGTTTGCACCAGCCATCTGTAACAAGCAGTGCCTAGGTGCACCCTGGATGTACTGCACTGTCACTTCATTTAGGATGCTGTCCATAGCCAAGAGAGACAGCAGGGCAGAAATGTGATGCCTGGTTTTGATCCAGATGGAAAATCCCCTCACTGCACAGAATTACTGCTCTCATCTGACAGTGTGGTGGGGCGAGGCTGCTGGGATGAAATACCTGGATTGGGTTGGAAAATGGCCCATTGGTATTTAGGTGACAACTGTCTTTAGCAGCCAGCTCCTGAGGGGTGCAGAGCACCTGCCTGGCCCATCAGAGCATGGAGGCTCTCAGCACACCCAGAGGAGGAGACTCCCTCCTTTTTCCCACATCTAACCTCCTCTGACTAGTGCTGGCCCGAATCTGCCCCTGGGTCTGCAGTGCCAACGAGTTTCCAGTCAGGCACCACTCATTGAAGGCTGTCCCCTCCCTTGCTGCCCGCACTCGGGACACGGAGCTGGCACACAGAGGGATCCTGTTTACAAGGCATTGTGTAATATGGCTGATTTAAAAATGGCATTTGTCAGCGAATCAGTAATTTTTTCAAGATGCTCACAAAAGGCTCCTGAGCAAATAGCCCCAAAATTACAGCCTATAAACCTCACTGCCTCAAGTAACTGGACAATCTTCGCTTGGGGACTGTTTGGGAGGCTATTTAAACACAGTGAGCAGTTCATTATCATTTGTGTTTTCCTGCTAAGCTTTCACTCTTTTGTTAAAGCCACTCCAGCCCGGGGATTGAGACATTCACAAACCTGCCAGGTCACTGCTGCTTATCTTTCCCATGACACCCCCTGGTCTCCCGGCGAGGGGGCACTTGCACAGCAGCAGTTCTGGCTGAGCAGGGGCCGTTCCCCCGCGCAGCCTCGGGACAGATGCAGGAGGGTTTCCCAGCAGAAGGGATGGAGGCTACGGGCTGAATGTGAAATGTACCACACGCCCAACATGGGAACAGACCAAACATGCTGCTGGGATTTACGCCGACTTACTTTCTCCGGCTGGTCAAAGGTTCAGGAGCTCATAATGGCTTCCCGAGGCACGTCGACTGTGACAGATCTTAAAGCAGAGACTCCTGAAGGAGTTCAAGGCATAAATTGAATTACAGTATGCTTGGCCTGCGGTTGCTAGGGAGATCCCAGGCCCCAGGAGAGAGTTCCTGGTGATTTCTCAGTGTTGTCTGAAGGCTGTGAAATCCAGGCTTTGTGTGGTGCTCCCCAGACAAGGCCTTGGCTGGCTCAGCACTGACACCCGGCCGGCCTGGCCCGGAGGGGGCACATTTGTATGGAGCAGATATGACAAAGCAGCGTTTTGATCAAGTCATCCTTGCCTTTAAAAGGGCCACTCTTGCTTCTATTCACACCCATTGACAGACATTCCCATTTAAACACTTTCAGCTGCAGAGTCCTGAACCTCAGCCCAGGAGCCCGGGCTGCCCTGAGCCTTGGGAAGAGCGTGGACTGGGATCAGGACTTCACAGATAATCCCTTTACCTCTGGCATGGGTGGAAGCAAATTCCCAGCATTGAGTCCACTGAACTTTAAGAGAATTCAAGTCTGGGGCTGCATTTTGCAGACAGTCTAATTCCAGCTCATCACATGGGATTCGGCAAGACTCGGGAGGTATGAATTCCACTCTTTGGGGTTGCACAGGCAAAGGGGATCTCTCAAAGAGGATAAGGATTTTTTTTTCCAAGGGATCCAGTGGCCAAATAGTGACAAATGTGGGGTTTTCTGAGAGTCTGTCATGCAGAGCCAACAGGAATCCCCTGAACACTCCCCTGGGCTTGCACATGTGACCATCACCGGGACACAGGCAGCTTTCCATGGGCTGTGCTACCAACAGCACTATCAAAGGCCAGCTTTGGCATCAGGCAACCTAGGCAGTGACCAAACATGGCCTCCACTTTCACCCTCACTGGGAAAGAATCCCTCTCAGGGTAATGTGACTGCCCCCCAGAGCCATTGTTACAGCAGTTTCCAGGACTATGAACCCACAGCATCAGACAGTTATAATGTCAGATGGCTTTGGCCAGCTACCACTTGACCTTAAGCAGCACTACTCTGCATGGTAAGTAGCAGCTACAAACACTGTGAAGAGAGCTGGTATGAAAATAAACCACCAGGATTAAAGTAAAGGAGGAATATGTTTAATACATCCTCACTTGAAACTTTATTTTCTTCATTGTCTCCTAAATATTTTTTTCTCCATCCTCTGACCCCACCCCAGAGGACTGATGCTGCCGCTTAGCTAACAACCCATTTGGATGTCACTTGGCATTTGAGGCCCAGCTGGACTTGTCTTCATTTCATAAAATAGTAGGATAAATTCACAGACAAAAACAGCCTCCCAGAATGAATCCCTCTATTTCTTGTCTCGGGCTATTGTGCACAAAAATGTCATCTCTATTTACTGAGAGGGGCAATGTAAGTAAAATACAGATGGGGAGAGCTTGCTTTCACAGCAGCACTGTTTGCCCCGAAACATTATGCAATCCTGATTAATGTCTTCACACAAAGAGTTCAGACAAGATCCTGACATTATGACTTCTCAAAAAAACCCTAAACACCCAAAAAACCCAAAAACCCCACAAACCAAAACAAAGGAAGACTCTTGTATGAGGGAGAAACCCCTGAAAAACAACAGAAAAGGCAAACAAACACCACAACAGTGCACATTTGAGGAGCTGAACCTGCAGCAGAAGGAAGGAGGCTTAGTGGAAATGCAGCAAGCAGAGGGAGACCTCCCTGGGGTTTCACTCCACTGATGTATGAGCTGGGGAAGAACACGGAGTTTGGGTTTCACTGAGGTGTGGGGGACACACAGCCCTTCTCTGTCCCTTGCTGCAAATCACTAGCATTGCCAGCAGGATTCAACAGGTATGATAAAGCAGGACTTGCTCTTCAGCATAAACCCAGTCTCCTGCAGAGCTCAGCACTGAAATCCTGCTGCAGATGTGGGCAAAAGCAGGTGAGCCTCTTCAAATGCTGCTCTGGAAGAAAAGCCTTCAGCAGGTGTGCCAGTGTAGCCCCACGCTGCCTTGCAAGGTACTCTGTGCACAGACACTGCTCCCCACGATTGGCTGATGTTGGTAAAGGGAATTTACCCCAAATCCATACTCATCCTGTGTTATTTGTGTGGATGTTCAAAGCTTTTCAATATTGCCCAAGTTTGGCTTCTATTATGCTTCTAATCAGTATCACAGACAGGGGAAAGCCCTTCTGCACAGCAACTCCCAGCACAGCAGAGGAAGCACAAGCAGGGAGAGGAAGAGCAAAGGGCCAAAGCAAGGAGCTGCAGTCTGGGCCACAGGCTGAGGGAAACAGCTGCAAATAAAGGGACTTGCTCCTGTCTCTTAGAAGGGATTTCTCTCTTGTCTCTTAGAAGGGATTTCTCTCTTGTCCCCCCTACTCATTTTCTCTTTGGGCTGTTATTGTTGTCATTAAATGAGACAGATGCCTCATATTTATGTGTTCTGATCCAAAGCACTCTGGGGCAATGGAATGACTCCCATTCATTCCTGCACTCACTGGACAAGTGGTAATACCTACAAACTCCTTAATTTACATCACTTCTTGTTCCAAATCACTGAACTACTGCATGCAAAAACAGTGAACAATATATAATGCACCAGGGTTTCTATATTTTTCCTTTGGGCATCTTTATCTAGAATTTAAAAGCCAATATTAAGTAATGCTTTCACTTTATTTTATGTTTTAAAATAATGAAGTCCAATAAAATTGATTTCCAAAGCCATTCAGCTTTAAACATAATAAATCAAGCTGTAGAGAGATACTGTGTGTGCGTGGCTGTGTATGCCAAATGCCACTAAAATTAAGACCTTGAATGTTTTACACTGTTATAAAATGTGGTTTTATATTTTTTTTAAATGCCAGCACGATTAATTGGTCCCCAAACTGAATATTCAGGCTGCTACTGTGGCAGAATGTTTTGTGGGTTGACGGGCGATGGATGATTATAAAGACTTGAGTAATTAACTCCACTGGGAGTCTTAGAGCAGTCACTGGGGTGCAAACTAAGCCATGGTGACTTGGTGTTAGAAATGAACCAAACGCCATGGGGTAAATTCTCTCCTGGTGCAATCCACCATGCAGCCCACTGAGGTACCCACTGAGGGTTTTACTCCTGCCTTGTGTTTTCCCTTGCACAGTGCAAAGGTGAAGGCTGTCAGGACAGGCTGTTGGAAAGCTAACCATTAAGCATTAGCACTGTTTGCAGACTCTCTCTTCAAATGTTTTCAACATACAGCAGTTTATTAAATGCCTGGCAGATTTTCTCTGAGAAATGCCAAGCTGTGATTTCTTTTGTTCCTCACTGTTACTTTCATACTTAGCACCTCCGGAAGCAAGGGGAAAGAAAGAGAAAATTCCCAAGGTAAATGAAGCCTGATACTCAACAAGTGGCCACTCAGAACTCCAGGAGGGGCTCAGGCCCCATCAGAAGTCTGCTCTGGGAAGGGGAGTGTGGACCAGGAGCCCTCAGTCAGTGGCAGCAGCCTGTGAAATATCCCCTTCTGTGCTCATCCTGCTGAAGTCTCAGGGGGGCACTACCTGTCTTGGCATTTCCCTGCTTTACTGCAAGCTTAAGGACATGTCAGGCCTGTGTGATGTGCTGCCTAGTCCATCAGCTTGGCCCGAGGGCACCGAGGGAGCCAGCCCTGTCTCCCCCAGACTGGCTGCACTCTCTATATGGCATTCTCAGAAAAGCTTCCACAAGGCTGGCTGAGACTCTGAGATGCCAGCAGCCTCAGCACCAGCTGACCCTGTCCCATCATCAGAAAAAGAAAACATTTCTTGTTTCCCAGCAACAAGTAATGATTAAAATCTTGAAGAACTTGTGAAAGAGAAAGAAGATGTCTCTGTATCCCTAAATAATTCCCAGGAAAAGGAGAGTCCAAAAGGAAGACTACTGTAATGGAGAAAAGTGTAAAGAAATTAAGTAGACCCTGGAGAAGCTTAAAATCTATTTTACAGATAAAATTGTTTGATTGTGTTGGAGAAGCATTTCTCCTAGAAAAAGAAAAGGCAGCATATTACAGAGAGATTAAAACTTTATAGTGGAGAATATACGTATAATTCTCCATATTTATATATGGAGAATGAAGTTTTGTCAGTATAATGCTCCCCCAATGACTATATCAAGACCCTCAGTAACCAGGGCAAAGTGAGAACCCCAGGGTTTGAAATATTGGGGTTTTTCTTAAAAAAAAACAAACCAACAAACCAACTTTCAAAAATTCGGAAAAGCTTCCAGACAGAGGAAAGAAGCAGCAATGAACAGCATACATTTCCAGACTTGTGTATCTTCCTCTTGCCTGTAAGGTACTGTGCTGCAGCCAGAACCACACCATGGGGTGAGTCTGCTTTAAAGATGGCATTTTGGTTAATTCAGACCAAAATCACAAAGCTTTAAGCAACAACTTTCTGCAGGAGATAAATCAGCTTTACAGCTGTCAGTAAACAAACTCAAACTCTTCCAGGCTAACCTCCCATCATTTCTTATCAACCGAAGTCCAAGCAGAACACTGGGTGCTGCAAGGAGGAGAGGTCATGGCTGCACTTACTGAGCACACAGACACTTGGACCCATTTTAGCAACCTGGTCAGGTCTGTGTGAGACAGATTAAAGAAAACAGTGATTTCTCATCCAAAAGCCTATGGCTTAACTAGGGAGAGGATGCCGCATATTTTCTCAGAAGCATGCATCATTAGGGAAATATCAACTTCCTCCACTAGAATAAATTACTGTGCTGCAAGCATATGGTACTGTTAATTGTACTGGAAAAGAAAAAAACATCTACTACCTTCCTTAAGGAGTTAAAGTTGGTAAGGAAAGTGAATTAGATTCACAGTCACTCTTACAACCCTGTCCTGAAAGCACAGATAGTCATGCTGGGTTTACAAAAGGAAAGAGACAGTTATTTTAGAGGGATTATTTAATAAATTTGACAATGCCCAAGCAGTAATAACAAAGAAGGGAAGACGTTTACTATTTGCCTAGCCTGTACCATGCCAGCCTAGTGTAGTTTTACCACGCCCAGTCCCTGGGGTCCAAAATCTATTGATATACATTGACATAAGTCAAGAACAGTCTGAAAGGCACACAGACTTTCCTCTAATTTACATAACTATAAATAACAGTGGAGCCCCTGCATACCTGGATAGTTTTGTCTGACCCAGTTACAGCTCTGACTTCACCTGACAGAGACAAAAACCAAAAATACTGCAAATGCTGCTATTTGGAGAGGCCCTTCAGTGCCTGATCCCCAGGAGCCCTACACAGACTGCCTGTGAAAGCCTGGGCTCACCTGGCACCAGGATCTCAGCAGCCTCCAGACACAGAGCAGTAACAGCCCTACACAGACAGGAATACCTGGCTGTATCTACCATTCTGCTTTCAGAATATGCACACTGATATGAGCATTCACATGCATACCCACCGATTACTGTCAGCAGTGAGCACAGGCTGTACCTACAAATGTACAGCTTGGTATTATGGTCTCCTATCAAATGAGCACAGTTTGGAACTGGAATAGTCACAGGGTCACAGTTGAGCTGGAGACCTTCAGGATGACTGTGCTGTGTGGAGCAGAAATGCTCAGACACCCTCCTGCCGGCGCTGGATTTACGAGCTGCACACAACTCCTGTGATTTATGCAGCTTTCTCCACTCAGCTGTGCTGCCTTCCCCAGGGATCGTATCTGTGTCCATAGGCACCTTCTAAGGTTTCTGTGCACCACCTAAACAAAATGCCTTTTCATGAGGCCAAATGCATCACATCAAGAAAGCAACTGTATTTCTTTCATAGCGGTTTCAGCTGTCAGCTCCATGAGGCTCAGTAGCCTGCTCCTGAAAAAGAGTTAGCCCTGTGTGCACCAGAGTGATAAATTAATATAGAAATGTTCTTTTAATGTAGACCTGCCCGTGTTTCTGTCACACTGACAGAGCACAAGGCCCCTCTGTTTGTGTCACCATCCCTCATGCAAAGCAGGTAAACTGTGACGCAGGCTCTTTTCCAGCACTGCAGCAGACTGCTCCTTCTACTTCACTCCTGAAGGGCCATCCTGATGTGCTCAACACATGCTCAGTGCAGGGCGAGGACAAACGTTCAAGGAGACACCAACTCCCACAATATCTTCTGTTTCCATGCAGTAGCATGCTGCAAATGGGCCTAGGAATGAACCAGCCTCTCAGAACTGCACCTCACCTGAGATTCTTGGGCAGAAATGAGACAGCTGGCAAAGAGCCTCCAGCACATCCTGATGCAGCAGTGCATGCAAGCAGGGCTTCGTCAGCATGTGTGCTGCAGCCAGGCTTTGCTCTAACAAGCTGTCTGCAAAGTCAGCATCCTAACATTAATAGCCAGGGCTCCTCTCCTTTTACTAGTGTATGTGTTAGATGGCACGTGCATGCAGAAAACAGAGATGTGCAGCAGAAGAAAGATGAGGATAAATAATGTTTTTTCTCTGTCTCTAAGCACTGACACACCTTTTTGTTTGGAAGGGAGAAATATAAATACATTTCCTTTACAAAGTTGTCATCCATCTGGGCACTAGCTCAGTTTTCCACTCTCTCACATTTATAGCTTGCTTTACAAGCTATTTGTGTCTTTTTCATTACAAATACCTCAGCTTCTAGGGGCCAAAACCTTGACTAACCAAAATAACAATGATGATAATAAGTTAATGATTTACTCTTTATATATATATATTTTCATAGATTGCATCCCTATTCTTCTCCGCTTGTTCATTCTGGGCAGAGTGCAGAATTGCACTCAGGGACCTGAAATGTAGTTTAGGAAGAATTTAAGCCCCTCTGTTGAGAAGAACAATCCAAACCCAACCCTCTGAAAGGCTTTTGTCACTTTATTGGCCTTTATTTCTAAAAAAAACTGTTCTTAAGCTTTTTGTTGAAGGTGAAGGAGAATCTAGAGATTGTGTCTTTGTTTTCACGTTGAGGCCTTTTAACAGAGAAGAGGGATCCTGCCAGCTGCTGAGATACCTGATTTCAGTGCCTTTTCAGTTTCAGACCTTGAGCCCTTATTTCATGCAGAGGCAGAGCAGTACCCCTCAATTATAAGCTGCTTCTGGATAAGAGAGATCTTTTTCCTTTCCATCTGCTCAGATGCTCCTCCACCCACTCTCAGTAAGCCTCTCAGCAGCAGAAATGTGAGGCTAACAGCCTTCATGTTGTAGCATTTTCAGCTCTAGACATCTGCAGCAGCTCCTTCCCACTTGGTGCCAGGGAAGCTCACCATCCCTGTCACCAGCTGAAGCCATTCACAGCAGCACAACCAGCAGTGTTTGCTGCAGACACAGCTTATAGGGGAAAAGCTCTCTGTGGCAGCAGAAATGCCTGCAGTGAAGGCCCTGTGAAGGTGAGACCCAGTTCTGCTTCAGACACCCAAGCAGGTACGAGTCAGGCCTGCCCTGGCTTGAACTGTAACCAGTAAACAAGCTTTTTCTTCTCTAGCAGACAGAAAGCTTTTGTTCTAGTCCAGCAAGAAGGACAAGGAATTCCCATCATTGTTTCAAGCTTCCCCCACCCCTTCCCTTCTTTTAAAGTCCATTTTTCAAAAAGTAATTTTGAAATGTTCTGGGAAATGCAGGGGGGGTAGTGCTGCTAATCTATCATCCTCTTCTGATAACATTTAATTAAAGAACACTGCTATTAGTCATCTGCTACCCCACCACCAGGGCTGACCCAACATCTTAACACACTGGTGAAAGAAATACTGAGAAGCTTCTTCATTTTATTTTATTGTAGCAGCAGGAGAGCACAAGCATATAATTTAAGGCAGGGCCAAGTCAGCTTCTTTTGCCAGTTTCTCAGGAGGTTAATCCAGGTTTTTTTAACATGAAGGGTTTTTATCCTGCTGTTGTAGCCAATGTGGTTGTTGGTTTTTTAAGAAAAAAATCCAAACACAACAGAACCATCTACCATGGAAGAAGCTCTTGTGACCAAAGCTATCCTCCCAACAGAGCCTCTGCCACTTGCATTTTCAGCCTCTGAGCTGACTGGGTGATGATGCTTTAGGGAACACTGCAAGCTAGTGCAGCACACACCTTTTTGGTGAGGGTTCTCTGTGCAACAGAACTGTGTGCATGCTACCAACTTCCCTGCTGGGAAGATGAGATTTCTTTCTCTCTCTTCTCTACACAAACACTGCTTTTAATGAAACTTCTAAGAACTTGCTATCTTCAAGATCTTTATGGCCCTGTCAGCTTTGGCTGAAACAAAGCAGAAGGATTTGAAAGTTATTAATGGTGAAAAGGGAGTTGAAGAGGGCCAGTAAAAACACACAAGCTAACTATTAAAAATTTAACAGAAACGGGGATGGTGGTGCCCTTGCAGGTTTCTCAGAGTAAATTTCAGGGATGAATGCTCTTATTTGTTCTGCATCTCTGTTTTTTCCAAGTCAGAAATCACAGCAATTGGCAGTTCAACTCGTGTGAGAACAGCTAACCCACAAAACAACAAATACCCTTCTTTGCTCTACTGATGCTGCTGAGAAAGGCAAATCACAGCAAGAGCACACTTCCCACAGCCATCTGGGACTGAAACACAGACATTCACAACACAACTTAGACAAGTTGTGCATTTCCACATGAGGTTTTCTGCACCTTGTGCCCATGTGCACGCTGCTGTACCCAGGCTGCTGTCAGCACGTGGGCTGTGCCATCTACAGCTGCCCCAGGTATGTGTCTCTGAGATGCAGGCACATCTTTGTCTCCAGTGTGGACACACCTGAAGAAGTTTTTGGAGCCTGAGGCTCTTGCTGGAGCAGCAGCAGGACATGAGGAATGCAGGGCAGCACCCCAGATGAAAGGCAACCTCTGCACCTCAAGCACATCACAAACAGGACCTCAACCTGGCTTCCTACCATTTGGGACTCCAAGATCCTTTAAAGACATTCCACTGTGGCCCTAAGTTTCTGTGTACATACAAACTACTAAGATTTGTAAGTGTAAATCGTTTTTCCACGTGGAAAAAAGACATCATTACACATCCAGTACCTGCAATGTGCCATTATCAGTTGCAAGTGTATCACACCACTGCAGACCTAGCAGAGGCATGAAGGCTTAAAACTCACCCATCTCCTACTATGGGCACATCCTGCCATCACGGTGCTTTTCAGACACTTCATTATTATTTAACGCTCTGTAAATGCGAAAAAGGTGAAGCAATGCTCTATGGTTGTTAGTGTGTGGTGTGGTTTGGTTAAGAAAGTAGCCATAATGAAATGAGACCACAGCTCACTGGTTCAAGAGCTAAGAATACTCATTCTAATGTTTTATTCATGTGGGAATGTTGATTAAGATGCAGCTGTAATTACAGTACCATCATCATCTAGTGGGCTGGGAGTGCAAATGTGCTTCCTGACATATGGAATAATGGAGAGCAGCTCAGTGCAAATGCTGCTAACCCAGACCCAGACAAACACCAGCTACACACATCCCCTGGCTCCTGGGGAGCTCTTCCCAAAGGCATCAGTCACTGCCACTGGCACAAACTGCTGGGACAAAGCTGCGTTTTGCATCTCCGGGCTGAGAGAGGATCACACAGCACCCCAGGATGAAAACCAAACAAACAGCAGCCAACCTCACAACTCACTGACGGCAGGACAAATGTGGAGAGCAGAAGGGAGATGCTGGGGAGGTTTCTCTGTTTGCTGGGAGGGTCTGTGGTGCTGATGAAGGTGCTGGGCAGGGAGCTGAGCTCTCATGGCTGTGTGGCGTCCCGTGGCCAGACCCTGCTGGCACGTGATGCTGATCTGAACTGGAGGGCAGAGCTGCTCCTCCCTGTGAGCAGCACAGCAGCAGGCCCTGCTCGGCATCATTCTGTCATAAATACCAAGAAAGCAAGGGGCACAAAATGCTCTATTTTCTCCCCTCTACTAAGCTGAGAATTAAATTAAATTTTACATTAGCCAGTGGTGTTTCTGTGGATACACTTCTGCTTTCCTGAAGGCCTGGCTGAAACAGTGGCTAAGATCTGGACAGGTCTGTGTAGTGTATATACCTGGATCCAACATCTCTAGGAACTCTCCTGCCCCCATAGCTCTCTGGGAAAACATATTTTTTGATTCTGCTGGACATGTCAACATCTCTAAATTAGATTCTGTTACAGAATGGAAACAGTAATTAAAATACTAAAAAATATATAATCCCAAAACAAAATATCAGCTCAGAAGCATATGTTTTTTAAAAAAAGGAAAGTTCTAAATTAAATAAAGGGTTGTTTTCAAACTTCTGAAATAAAAACCAGTATTTTGTGGCAAATGGTAAACCCAAACCAAGCTTTTTTTATAAATGCCACAATTGAGAAAACCTAAGAATGTGATTTGAAATAGAGCTCCCTGACAAACCCCCATTTTCTCTCACAACACTGCCTAGTGTTTCCCCTGCAGCAGATCCTGCTGGCAATGCCACCCCAAGCAGCAGCAGTATCTGGATGAAAGATCCTCAGCAGTCTGACCAGTGTCCAAGGGAAGGACTCCTCTGTGCTGAGGGAGCAAATGCTCACGAGTGTTTGCTGATCACCTGCTGTGCCTGGCAGCTCTGGGTGCAGGGGAAAGTCATGGCCATTCAGCTGTCACTGCGAATTTCTTCCCTAATGTGCTCAGTTGTCTTAATTTCTCAGTAGTAGAGGGCCAATGCTTAATGCAGCCTGTTGAAGGAAACAATTAGTACAACACTTGTCAATCACAAGGTGTGTCAAATAAATTAACACACAGAGAGCTGCTGAGCAGCTGTCCAGAAAGACTGTACCTGTTTCCAGCTGCCTTAAATACTGTCCACCTTTGCCATTTATGATTCTCCTGTCAGCTGGGGTAAACTGCTCCCATGTTGTGAAGAAACAGACAAGAGATCTTGGCCCTGACAGTAACTGCTCGGTGTGATCATATTATGCTAAAAACTCATTAAAAGGCTCATCTCACAGGGAATTAACACTGTCAAAGCAGCTGGAGGCTGAGGAAGAGCCTGGCAAAGGCATCTGAATGGAAGGACGTCCAGCTGTGAAGAACAGCAGCTTCCATCAGCCAGATGCTGGGGACAGAACACCAGGCATGCAGAGCTGACCATGAGAGGTGACCAGGGTACAGCATCACCCAAAGGAGAGTCTCTCAGATCTCTGGCACAGGGTGTCAACACCCACCACAGTGACTTACAATCAGACCATACAGTTTTTGGTAATAGAATATTTTTTCACATTGTTTAAAAAATCTGCTGTGTCTGTGTAGGGCCCAGTGATAGCCCCATGCTGCTCAGAAAGTAACAGCAGACATGGGAACCAAGAGAAACGAGTGAAGGCTGAGAGCCCTGAGGAGCTGTCCTTTGGCACCCCTGTCCTGCAAGCAAGAGAGGAATTCTCCCATCCAGTCCAGCACCTACAGATCTTGCAGCGTTGGCACAGGGAGCTCACCCCCCACACCAGTGCTCTGCTGACTCCTGCAGCACCTCACCACTCCAGCTCCCTCAACATGTGATGGTCCATTTCCCTCTCACACCAGGAGACAGTGTCAAGCTCCTTCTGGCTATTCCCAGGCTCTTTCTACGTATTTCTTGCTGCTTTCATTTTCCCACTGTTACATTCTCCACTGATTTTAATTAAACACTCCCTGGCTCTGAAAGTGGGGCAGGGAGGGTTTCTTTCCCCTTCTGTATAAAAGCTCTCCAAGAAGGTTTCCTTACTCTCTCACCAGCACAAGATAAGCTTTCTTTATGCCAACGAGTAAGCTGCAAAGTTTTAATTAATTTCTCTGCTTACATGAGCATAACAATATTAGTCATGTTGGCCTGTAAATTGCACCCACCAGCTCAGACTCTTAATTAAATTAATGTCATTACATTCAGAGAGATGAAATATATTCCACCACATGCCCTATCTACACAATACTTCTCCTCCTTCTTGACTCCCCCTCAATTCTCTGTGAACTACTTAGGCAGGTTTAAAGCTCAAGATCCCAGCTCAGCTTACCAGCAAACCACTTACAGACCAACAGCCTTGTTTGGAGAAGATATTCCTTCAGAGAAGCAGCACCCACTCAGAGACAGGAGAACAGGGGTATGAGAATGGCAGAATGAGTATTTTCAGCTGTGCCGTGGGACAGGACAAGAGGTGATGGTCACAAGCTGAAACACAGGAGGTTCCACCTCAACATGAGGAAAAACTTCCCAGTGAGGGTGCCAGAGCCTGGCACCTGTGGAGTCTCCTGCTCTCACCTGGGTCTGTTCCTGGGTGCCCTGGGTGCCCCTGCTCTGGCAGGGGGACTGGACCAGAGGTCCCCTCCAGCCCCCACCATTCTGTGGTTCTGTATGCCCACACATGAGATGCTCCTCCCTGCCTGCCATCTGTGGAGTACTGTACAAACACCACTTTGGTTTGCTGCTGGAGCACAACACTGGTCTGTGTGGTCACCTCTCTAACACTTCACAGACTCTTTTCATCATGAAATGGAGAACCTGAAGGAATCTTGAGAGATCATTTACATCCCTTGGCCCTCTCTTAAGTTAGAGAATAAACAACAGCAACCGGAAGGGCAAAACCAAAATGTGTAAGGTAACTGGGTATGGTTTTGAGCTTGGTCTCTTGCTGTGTTAGAGGTTATCACAGACAAATTGTCCTTGGAAAATACCTCCTCTAATTTGCAAGATGCTTGAGCTTGGTCGTAACTCATACCAGAAGTTAAAGCTTGACTAACAATCTGATATTCTTCTTACTGAGGCTTGAAGAGTGTATATTTAATGACTAAAATATGTTTATTTTAAAACTACATAGCAGAGCAATGACAGTCTTCTATAAACTTCAACAAACAGTCTGCTTTGCTGCACACAGTTCAGAATAATTGCCTTCCAAAGCAGACAATAACCTTTGGTCTCTGCAGCCACATCCCACAGAACAAATGATTGTGCATTACACACACAGCACCACCACACCAGCGAGCTGTTTAAACCACTGCCTGCTAAGCCACTCCAGCCAGAGGTGCTGAGGCTTACTGCAATTCTTCCAGTAAGTTCCTATGGGAAGCACAAATCCCATGTGTGTCTCTTGTGAGCTTTTAAGGGCACAAGGTCTTTGTATTTTCTAAGCCTAGGACATGTCCATGCAAAGGTAGAATGAGTGGGCTGCAGTGTGGGCTGCAGTGCTGGTGCTGCCATCACCCCTCTCACTCCCTGCTCCACACCTAAGGGGTGCAAAAGGTGGGCTGCTCCCTGACCTGGAAGTGGCAGAAGCAATACACACCATGATTGGGAAGAACATCAACTGTAGAGACAGACAATATCAGCACCAGCCTCTGAGTGACATGGGTCTGTCCTGGGGGAGATAGATCCATATCCATAAGGTTATGGATACAGATATATTATTATATTGCAGGTTTTTTTTATTATAGTTCTAAAGATTACTTTTAATTGCTCCTCTTGCCTATGTAGACACCAGGCACCCAGAAACATCTGTAGTGTCACTCTCCCTGTCAGTGCATGAGCCCAGCCTGCAGGACTACCAGGAAGGACTAAATGTGGACAGAACAACTCACTGAAGTGTGAAGCAGGAGTCTTGAGGAAACGTTTGACAAAACAAATGTTTTCCAGACAGACATGAGCTTTTTTTTTTTTAAAAAAAAGTGTTCATTTTCAGGCATACATAAAAAATAGTGTCATTTAAAATGGTTTTAAAGAAGTTTTAAGGCAAACATTTTAGAGAAAGTTAGCATTCTTCGTAACAATATTAATTTAAGGGAAAGTTCAAATTCCCAGTGGACAGAGAGGAATGTGGAATACTGAACTTTTTGTGGCCAAACCTTGGTAGCTCAGGAAGGATTTGTTGTCTGAAGGTATGTCTGCACTGCAGCACTGAGAGGAATGGGATGAGAGTAAGGATAATTTATCTGAAAGGTCTAGTCTTGAGGGAAGAGCAGTGCATTTGTATCTACAGAGTAGAAAGACAAGGAGGGACTATAAATTATTGCAGGTAATGTATCTTAAAGCAAAAACTGCTTCACTATGTAGCCATTTTTTGGCCATGCAGATCAGGCAATATTTAGTTTGGCTGAGCCAAGAACTGAGATGACAACAAANCCACCAGCTCAGACTCTTAATTAAATTAATGTCATTACATTCAGAGAGATGAAATATATTCCACCACATGCCCTATCTACACAATACTTCTCCTCCTTCTTGACTCCCCCTCAATTCTCTGTGAACTACTTAGGCAGGTTTAAAGCTCAAGATCCCAGCTCAGCTTACCAGCAAACCACTTACAGACCAACAGCCTTGTTTGGAGAAGATATTCCTTCAGAGAAGCAGCACCCACTCAGAGACAGGAGAACAGGGGTATGAGAATGGCAGAATGAGTATTTTCAGCTGTGCCGTGGGACAGGACAAGAGGTGATGGTCACAAGCTGAAACACAGGAGGTTCCACCTCAACATGAGGAAAAACTTCCCAGTGAGGGTGCCAGAGCCTGGCACCTGTGGAGTCTCCTGCTCTCACCTGGGTCTGTTCCTGGGTGCCCTGGGTGCCCCTGCTCTGGCAGGGGGACTGGACCAGAGGTCCCCTCCAGCCCCCACCATTCTGTGGTTCTGTATGCCCACACATGAGATGCTCCTCCCTGCCTGCCATCTGTGGAGTACTGTACAAACACCACTTTGGTTTGCTGCTGGAGCACAACACTGGTCTGTGTGGTCACCTCTCTAACACTTCACAGACTCTTTTCATCATGAAATGGAGAACCTGAAGGAATCTTGAGAGATCATTTACATCCCTTGGCCCTCTCTTAAGTTAGAGAATAAACAACAGCAACCGGAAGGGCAAAACCAAAATGTGTAAGGTAACTGGGTATGGTTTTGAGCTTGGTCTCTTGCTGTGTTAGAGGTTATCACAGACAAATTGTCCTTGGAAAATACCTCCTCTAATTTGCAAGATGCTTGAGCTTGGTCGTAACTCATACCAGAAGTTAAAGCTTGACTAACAATCTGATATTCTTCTTACTGAGGCTTGAAGAGTGTATATTTAATGACTAAAATATGTTTATTTTAAAACTACATAGCAGAGCAATGACAGTCTTCTATAAACTTCAACAAACAGTCTGCTTTGCTGCACACAGTTCAGAATAATTGCCTTCCAAAGCAGACAATAACCTTTGGTCTCTGCAGCCACATCCCACAGAACAAATGATTGTGCATTACACACACAGCACCACCACACCAGCGAGCTGTTTAAACCACTGCCTGCTAAGCCACTCCAGCCAGAGGTGCTGAGGCTTACTGCAATTCTTCCAGTAAGTTCCTATGGGAAGCACAAATCCCATGTGTGTCTCTTGTGAGCTTTTAAGGGCACAAGGTCTTTGTATTTTCTAAGCCTAGGACATGTCCATGCAAAGGTAGAATGAGTGGGCTGCAGTGTGGGCTGCAGTGCTGGTGCTGCCATCACCCCTCTCACTCCCTGCTCCACACCTAAGGGGTGCAAAAGGTGGGCTGCTCCCTGACCTGGAAGTGGCAGAAGCAATACACACCATGATTGGGAAGAACATCAACTGTAGAGACAGACAATATCAGCACCAGCCTCTGAGTGACATGGGTCTGTCCTGGGGGAGATAGATCCATATCCATAAGGTTATGGATACAGATATATTATTATATTGCAGGTTTTTTTTATTATAGTTCTAAAGATTACTTTTAATTGCTCCTCTTGCCTATGTAGACACCAGGCACCCAGAAACATCTGTAGTGTCACTCTCCCTGTCAGTGCATGAGCCCAGCCTGCAGGACTACCAGGAAGGACTAAATGTGGACAGAACAACTCACTGAAGTGTGAAGCAGGAGTCTTGAGGAAACGTTTGACAAAACAAATGTTTTCCAGACAGACATGAGCTTTTTTTTTTTTAAAAAAAAGTGTTCATTTTCAGGCATACATAAAAAATAGTGTCATTTAAAATGGTTTTAAAGAAGTTTTAAGGCAAACATTTTAGAGAAAGTTAGCATTCTTCGTAACAATATTAATTTAAGGGAAAGTTCAAATTCCCAGTGGACAGAGAGGAATGTGGAATACTGAACTTTTTGTGGCCAAACCTTGGTAGCTCAGGAAGGATTTGTTGTCTGAAGGTATGTCTGCACTGCAGCACTGAGAGGAATGGGATGAGAGTAAGGATAATTTATCTGAAAGGTCTAGTCTTGAGGGAAGAGCAGTGCATTTGTATCTACAGAGTAGAAAGACAAGGAGGGACTATAAATTATTGCAGGTAATGTATCTTAAAGCAAAAACTGCTTCACTATGTAGCCATTTTTTGGCCATGCAGATCAGGCAATATTTAGTTTGGCTGAGCCAAGAACTGAGATGACAACTGATATAGTGAATAAATAAATCAACAGGAGCCTGACATCAATTTAAGCTGGACCAATTTAAGTCAACACCAGTTGTTCTGAAATGATTCAAGTCCTTTCAACACACAAATGGTAAGTGAGATTATACCTGGGGTGCTCAGCATCAGGGAGGAGCCTCTTGCAGCTAAATATAATGATTTAATACTTTATGCAAGCAGGAGATGAAAAGGGCCACAGCTTGCTTATGTTCCTGAACAGAAAGCACGGCTCAAAGAAGCAGGTCTGTGACTTCTGGTGTACACTGCTGGCTAGTAAGTAATTACATCTTTCAGATACAGACATTGGTAACTGGGTCTGAGATTTTTAAAGAGGACTGTGGAAAAAATAAAAAGGCAGAATTTTGTAGAAAGTTTAGTAACATGATCTCAGACTGGATTACAGACAATAAATGAAAATAATAAATGAATAATATGAATAATAAATGAGAACTGCTCAGGAGGAGGCTTTTTCTCCCATCCCAGGTGGTATCTTGCAGCCTGATGATATGAATTATGTGCCCACTCCTTGTCAATGTCCTCACACTGCCAGATGATAGGAATCATCCACACTGCACATGAGAAACAGGCCCTGAATGCTAGAAAATAAATCTGTGGGCTTTTCTGAATGCCTCAGTAGTTGGTAATCTGGAATTATGCAAATTGAGGCTAATTAGAATGATATGCCAGTACATAGTATTTTCTGAATCTTGAAAACAATACATTTGAGAAAATCAGGAAGATGACTTTACTGTGGTAATAGAGAAACTGGTGTGGAGAATCCAGCCCTACAGATATTTTACAGCTCTGGTATTTTACAGGTTTAATGGGGTTTTTGTCAATGGGATACCTGTCACTGAGCTTAAGAATGACCCTGGATCTGAGTTTCTCATCCAGCACAACATAACCCCGTGTTGTTAGTGCTAGCTGTTGAACTGCAGGGCTGAGGGGCTTACACAGCACGGCCCAGAGCAACTGAAGGAACATAGCCTTGCTAGCTGCTTTATGGAGCACAAGCAAGTGCCTGGCAGGCAGCCTGGCACTCAGTGAGCCAAGGCTGCCTCCTGCCCAGGGCACCAGGGACCCCGCAGAGACACCCGGTGCCTGCCCCTCGCACTGCTGCTGAGCCCGGCGCTGCGGGGGCTGCACGGGTAAGTGCTGCCCTCCCTCCTTTCTGCAGGTACTACCTGTAAATATTGTCAAATAAGCACAACAGGATGCTCTGCTTATCTGACCGAGCACGGGCAGTTTGCTGTGAGGAAGCTGTGCTCAGCCTGATGCAGATGCAGCTTGTCAGCACGTGGAGTTTGCCTGCATGTCTAGATGGGATGCAGGTCATCTGCACAAGTTCAGGCAGAGATGTGCTGCTTTGGGCTGGGATGAATCATGGAGCACTGAACTGCTTGGGGAAGGAAAGAGATTAAGTAATTTACAGTACCAGCCATTCTGGCCTTTGCAGCTCTGTCACACAAAGACCTGCCTCATCTCACAGCGCCAGAAAGATCTAATATTATGGAAACTCTCATCATGGCAGGGGCCGAAGGGGTCCTGGTGCCAGGCAGAGTTCAATCACAAGACCAGGACTGAAGGATGCTGCTGGTACTGCAGCACGGGCACAGCAGCACGTTCCTCTGATTCAGCAGCAAATTGGCTTAGTTCTGGTAGCTGAGGTGGGCTATCCCCAGCCAGAAAAAGTGAATTATTGCCAGCTTAAACCATAGTAGAAGGAGCTGTAGCTAAGTCACATTCTTTCACATTAGCCATGGGCTGAGAACACACACCCAGTCACTGCATCTCAGCTGACACTCAAGCCTGAACAGGACTGAAGTGGAACACAAGCTGTCCACAGATCTTTCAGCATCCCAAAGACTGCAGATAGCAGCTGTCAGGAGAAATGGCTACTCTCTATGTACTTATCAATTGCATCTTGTGTGCACTGCCACAGAGCACTCTGGCTCTTGCAAGCACTGCAAGATCCCTGGAACACACACAGCAGCTCCAGGAATCTGCCTACTGCAGACTGGCCAGTGCATCAGGACCCCAGTGAGATGAATGCTGCTGCTCTTCACTTGCTCATCATATTTGCTTAGACACAAGAACTCACTGGGTCAGCAGCCACACACTTTAGCATTCTAACTGACATGTCTGAGTGCCTGAAAGACCTAAAGCTCCAGTGGAGACAGAACAACCTACAGGAGCCTGCTTTCTAACATTGAGAAAGAGTCCCAAAGCTCTGGGTTTAATATTCCTGCCCAAATGCTTTTTATCATTAATTATAACTGGATAATCTGGATATACATATGTATTTCAGTCCTGGCTAGTGACCAGAGGACCACAGGCGAGAGAAGATGAAAAGTAAGGAGGGATAAATATTGAGCAGATCTTTTCTTTATCCCAATGTTTTTGACAGAGGCATGAAGATGGTTTTCATTTCATCCCAATTAGCTCAGCCTACCCTTGTTACGGAAAACTGGAAGCCACCCAAGCTTTTTACCACAGAACAATTTGGTAACATTAAGAAATATTTTTATTAATAGCTCTTGTGCCTGTGTGTGTAATGTCTGGGCACGTGTGAATGTTAATGAGCATTACTGTTTGCTTCTCTGCTGGTAGAACTGAAACAAAACTCACTGTGGCCAAACAACCTGACCTCACTTTTCTATCCCCACCCCAGTTCTGATACAAGCGAGGTCATTATCACTGCCAGCAACTCAGAACAACAAATCAAAACAAAAATGTAGGGAACAGATTAAAAACCACCTCCTTTTCATAATTTGAAGCCATGAGAGTCTAAAATAAGCTCATAAATAAACCCCTGAGGACCATTTTGATCTGTTCAAACAGTAAATCAGTTTTGTGGTGATTTGCAGCTCTGTCTGGGCATCTTGTTTACCAGGAGATGTCTCTTTCCCTATTAATCCACAGGGCTAAGAACATAAAGGAATACATCCATATAGAAGAATAACCATGCTCTCAGTTGTCAGGTCCCCTATAGGCAAGATCACCTGGGTCCACCACGCCCAGCATGGCCAGTGGTGGTGCTGAGGCCACATCACTGAGGGTACTTCAGCAGCAGTGGTGCTTTGCAGAGAAGGACAGTCCCTGTTGGTGGCTAGCTCTCTGGTGTAAGTGTTGACACCACAGAGTAACTTTTGAATAACAGCCTCCTGACCAGTTCTGTACATTAGCATCATAAGTCCTTAACCATCCATTAGAAACATATTTTTCTCTGGACTGAATGCAGGGGACATGAAAAGGAGGTGGGACTATTCACACTTTTTAACTTTACTTGCCTAATGTAACTGTCCACATTGAGAAGCCAGTCCCCTTCACACTGAATGGAAACAGCAGGAGGCTCATTTGAGACAAAGCTTCGTTCTGGGCTCTGAAACAAAGCTTAGTTTAGGGCTCTGAATTCCCCCTTGCAAAATTGCCCATCTTTTCTCTGTGTCTTTTATGCCTTGAGGAGGTAGCTTTCATTCCCCACAGGGTACAAATACTGTCAGTACCCCCAGTAAAGATGGTCTTCAGGCTTCAGAGAGACACTCAGTCTTTGGAGGTATTGCCACCAAGTGTTCTGACCTTATAAAAACCACCAGCTTTAATTATATGATGGTGTGCTGTGAACCTTCCTTATTATTTTAGCTTGCACTGGGACACTAGAAGGATTTTAATCACAGAGATTTAATCATCTATTCAATTAGTTTTCTAAAAGCCCTGGTAATAGTAGAAGTCACAACAGTCCCAGCAGGTTTGGTGGTGGAGAGTCATAAGCATCACAGTGATTCTGTGAGACATGATGAGGAGTGACCTCCATGTGGTGGCTTCTCACAACATAACTGCTGAACAGGGACAGTGACTCTCTCAGGAGGATCACAGGTTTTTCAGGAGGTGTATTTGGATCTTAGTGTTAATGCAAATGCACAGAGCAGGTTAATGGCAGTGTTCATGTCTTTACCCCAGCCAACAGAGGACTGAATGCACTGCTAGAGTAAGAACACACTGCTCACCCCTCCTACCCTGACTGGTCCACCTGCATTCAGGATGTCACTTCATCAGCCTTTGTCTTCTCCCATGCTCATCACCTCTACATTAATGTCTCAGATGGTGCTGGACAAACTGCCCTCCTAAAACAGGCTGGAGGAGATGTGCTGCTTTCTCTCTGGGGTCTGAAACAAGCCTCAGCTGGAGGTTCTGGGCTCCTGTGCTGAGCCAGATGACTGCATGGAACCAAGTTTCTGCTTAGATGTAGAGCACCACAAATAGTACAAATGCTTTCCACAAGTATTTTGATAGAGAAACCAAACTCGGTGCCCATGGGAGAGCACCAGCTGTGCCTCATCACACAAATCCTGCCATCTCTAGAGGTTCAGCTGCTGCACTCTCCTGTGCTCACCTGCACAGTGATTTATTCCCTTCAGGATGCAGATAAGCCTCTTAACATGGGATCCAAGTCAATGCACTTCAAGCACTGAATTAATTCTGTGAATACACACTGGAGTATTATTATTACTATTATTATTATTATTTCCTTGCACAGGATCCCTCCCTTTCCCCTGGCAAGTGGGGTCACTAGCCTGTCCACAACTGGGACCTCCTAAGCACTGTGTTCACACACAAAGTTCACTGCACGTTCAGTGTCCAGCCTGCACCAAGCTCTGCCAAGTCTGCAAGCACTAGATGCTGAACTAATAGTGAACTTTCATACAGAGGGCCATATAATTAACTTCCATGAATTACTGCTGTGAGCTGCTATAAATTGCTCTGCGGCAGGTTCCAAGCAATGTTTTTACTGTCCTTTCACTGAAACTGCAGTAAATCCTCAGAAAGAACAGACAAATTAGATGTGCCCTTGCTGCATGATTTTTAGTCACACAATGCAGAAAGTGAAGCCACTGTTTGGAGTATTGATCATGGGAGTTTGTGCTAATCCTGTACATGAACAGAACAAATCTCTGGTTGTTTTGGAGTAAAAATCTTTATCTGAAGAAAGTGGAAAAAATAGTATTTTTTTTTATGCAAAGATCTTTACTTTAGACAGCAGTAGTTCACTTCCAGCAGGAGCCAGGAGTTTACAGCTTCTCTGAAAAGCAAGTCCAAAAGTGCAAGGGACTTCTGTAACATCCAACTGTATTATAAATGAATTTACGATGCTCCTTGTCCCTTTAATCATGTGATGTGTAACTTGGAGATACTGCTGCATTTTCCTGAACCTGTCAGTAAAGGTCCAGCTCTGCAGGAAGCTGAATTCCCCTGCTTTTCACTAACATAAAAAGAATTTGAAGGAATTTGGTGCTGTCTTGCAAGGACTCAGACTCATCAAAACCAGGCTTTAACATCTGGAATAGATGTCCCACCTCAACTATGTGTCCTATCTACAGCTACTGATACTGAACATTTTCCTGAACACAAAGATAAAATCTGAGCACAGCCAAACCTCTGTTTATCATTTTCCCTTTTCAAACTGCACCCATGCTTTGATTATGTCTACTGCAGCCTCCATACCTTTTCTTTGAATCTTTCTTCCCTTTCCTTGGTGACATTTGGTATCATCTGTTATGGGGAACACTGCTTACTCTATGGCTATGCATGAAGCATCCTGCAGTCCCAAGTATGAGGCTAAGAATGTCACAAAAACACAATGATAATCTGCAAGGAGGAAAGGAGGTATCTAGGAGCCAGGCAGGAGAGGGGACAGAATGTGTTCCATCAGCAACTGAGAGGAGACTCCCTTTCAGGAGCTCCATCCTGCTCCATATCTGTTCCAGGCAGTTGGTTTAGGACTTGCAGAGGGCTGCCAGGTGAAAGGTCATAATCACCAAAGGCCTTTGCTTATCCCCTGCAACACAGCAAGACTTCCCCCCAGCCCTGCAGCCACGGGCCCCAACCTTCTCCCAGAACGGACTCTAGAGACAGAGCTGTGAGTCCCTCCCCTGCAGGCTCAGGGCATGCTGCCAGCTCCTCCTGTGTGGAAGGCACTGGACAAGCACTGGCAGGCTTCTTCCACGATGACCACTCAACAGAAATCACAAGCAAGAACTAACTCTTCATTTATCCTCATTATACACAGGACAACTGGCATTTTCCAGGCTATCAGACAAATGAATTCTTAGAATGAGCTTCATACAGAAAGTATTTAGACAGTGAAGTATGTATGGACATATAAATCTTTCCTTGAGCATTTCTGGGATGGCTGGCAGGGAAACTGCAGTGTTCTTCAGCTGACCTGGAGAGATGTGAGGGCAGTCACTGCAGATGAAACTGCAAGTGTTAATTTGCTGGTCAGGAGAGTGCTGGAGATCAGCATCATGAAAGAGAGAAGTTCCTTATTTCAGAAGCTCTGCAGCAAGAGGATGAGCATGGGCAATGGGTAGCACCATGACTCTCCATGGGAAGGGCTGCATCCAGCACTTGGCTCAGGCCTTGGAAAGCAGTAAATACAGAAGCAGTGCACTCAGGACTGCAGCCCTGAGCACCAGCCATGCCAGGCTGCCTATTGCTTAGGAGGTCTCACCACCACAACAGGACTTGTAAGCAGGGAGGAAAGAAGAGCTGCATTTTAAGTGTGGGGAGCAACTCCATCCTTGCTAACAGGGTCAAAGATAAGGCTTTTTCTAGGTCTTACTCATGCACACAAGCCTGTTCCAAAACTCACTGAAATCACTGGGACTTTATCCACTGCTCCAGATCCAGCCCATAAGGAGCTGCAGCAAGACTGCAACCATATGGAATCATTTCTGAGTCACAGTAGTAAGAGATATAATGAAAATATGCTGGCTGGTTTTAGTTGGTAAACATACAGTCTTGGCAGCCTCAGCAAGAGGCCAGACACTAAGTGGCTGGAAACTATCCTCTCATGCTTAGAGATGGCTCCTGCAGACCCAGGTGCAGACCATGGGCATGTTGGCATTGTTACTGGCTGCTGACTACCTGCCCTGTGTACATGCAGAGCTGTCCAAGGCTGGCAGTCTGAAAGCTAAAAACTCCCTGCATCCAAACAAGCCCATGGGAAAGGACATATTGAACTGGATAAATTACAGTTATGAAATACAAGTATTTAATTAAACCTTGTCTGGCTATATTTTGTACCCTCCCAGAAAAAAAGTCCAACTTCAAAACTAATCTGGAACTGACTGCCTATAATTTACTAGAAACTCTGTTGTCATCACTTTAGTTCATAGAAAGGAAGAATAAGGACAGCAACAGCTTCCATCAGTTCCTATTTAAAAAACAAACTGCTGCATTTTAAAGACAAAAAAAACCAACCCAAAACCAAACTTGGAGCAAAGTCCAAGTCTGCAGCAACTGTGGGAAGGTCAGCCAGGCTGGCCAGGGTACAGAAAGGTGGGTGAGGGTAGCAGAGGACAGACAGGTATCCCTGTGTCCTCCCACCACCTGGACTGGCAGCCCTGGGGACACCCCTGCTGAGTCTGCCTCTGGCTCCAGCTGAGACAGGACAGCCCCTGACTGCCAGCAGCTGCAGCCTATGTGGTGGTGCCTGAAACACAGACTGCAAGCAAGACACTGGTGTGGGGAGGCTGGAGGATAGATAGCTCCATCACATCTTCCCTCTGGAATGTTGCTTCGTTTGGAGTCTTCTGTGACTGGATGGAGTTTGTTCAGACTTCCCTTTCTTCCATGGATGCTGTCGTGCACAGTGCATAGTGCCTGTTTCCTGTGTGTGCTCAACAGAAGGGTCAATAACTTGTTTACGTAAACAAAATGGTTCATGGGCAATAGGATTTTCTTAGCTCTTTGTCCCTTGCATGCAAAAGCAGCAGTCCATGCCATGTTGGTCTGGTTTCCTTCTCTGTAGACAGCAGTGACATCAAGTGGAGTAAAACAAAGGTCACTTTTCCAGATTCCATCTGCATATGGAACACGTATTCCCTGTGACTAGATAACAATGAACACTTACACTAACCACCTTTCCAAAAGGCTAGCACATAACTACTCACAACTTGCAAACCAGATACAGACCAATAGACCCTGCAGCTGAGAGGAAACACGAGGTCAGCTAGGTCCCGAGATTTCAAGGTGTTTATACAATATAGGAGATGGTTCCCCACATTCTGATTTTTTATGAAAAAGTGCAATTTTGGGCCCATATGCAAAACTTTCAGGAAATATTATTTTCTATCATTAAACCACTATCTAACTGAAAAAAGACTGTCCAATTTGAAAGCTCAAAACAAGATCAAGGCCTCTTGTTTATGACAATGCACAGACATGAGACCAGAAAGCTCGTGATCCAAGAAGATGGTAAACCAAGGGAAGGAAATAGTCAAGAAACAAGTACCAGAACTGTACCTGACAAAGAACTAAGATAAAACAGGATTCACTGACTTACACGGGGTCACTCTGGAGAGAGAAGTACTAAACCTTAGTCTCCTGACAGTACCTTAACCACAAGACAGTCCTTCCACACTAAAAGAAGGTTTTTTTATTTATTTACTGTTAGAATCTGTTCTTATTGTCCTGTTGGTGTTTAAGAACAGAATGTATTTTTTTTAACTATTAATTTTGGATGAGTTTGTCTGAAATCTTATAGTAGTTACACTTAGAGTAGTTTTTGGAGATTTCCCTTGTTGGATCACTCATACAAGTAGCTATATCTTATTATTTCCTTGGCTTCTTTCTGTGTTTGTTTTGGCTACCAACATGTTCTACTTACAAGAAGAATAAAGGGAAACCTTTCCAAAAAAATTAGCACACTCACTTATGAAAGACTGGAAGACATATCATGCCCTTGCAATGAGTGACAGAGAGGATTCCTCTTTTTAATTATTTTTCTTAAGCCCAGACGAAGCAAAATACTTGAAAGAAAAAATTCTGTTTATCATACCCAGAATTTGCAAATTTGAAACAGGAGAGGGCTGCACACTGTTGTGTAAAGTGCCAGCCTCATGGGCAGTACCAGAACTCATTCAATGCTTGAAAAAGAGATTATTTAGTTGGAGGCCAAGCACAACAGCAATGAGTTTCCACACACACTCACTTTGCTTTCATCTGACAAACACAGGTCACTGCATTTGCATTCTATTTTTTTCAGGAGAGTCAGTAATTCTTTTTACTTCGCTCGTGGCAAAACACATGAAAATATCCCATGGAGGAAGGTCTGCACAACTCCAAAGTCCTGCTTAAAGCAAAATTGATTTGTGGCCTGTATAACCTTCATGCTGGATATTTGGTTTATTCCTTTTCTTCCTTCTACGTCCATGGACAGCACCATGACGTTGCAAGCTGGACTAGGGCCTTATGCAGATCTATTTTCTCTCAGAGATTTATTTTGCCCACCCAGATGTCCCACCAGAGACTCTGGGGTGCCTTGACACCATCACTTGTCTCCAAGACAAGCAGTGAGCACCAGCTGCAGCAGCTGATGGTCACCCAGCAGGCTGTGTCCCACCAAACTGCCAGGGGCCTTTCCAGTGGTGACACAGCCTGGCCCAAAGCTGTGTGCTGTTGGGAACAGGCTGGAGATTCTGCTGCTGCTGGGCTGACAGCCTCTGGAGACGATGCTGTAACAAGAGCCCAAGCCATGAATACACAGGGTGATTCCCACCACGAGATGTCCCCTCACCCACAGAGCTACTGATTCCCCAGAGTGCCTCGTACCTGAGCCATGGAAACCCTCCTCTCCTGTCCTGGCAAAGGTGTAAGCTCTTCAGACACCTCTGAAATGCCCCAGCACTCACCCACTACCTGCACAGCTTGTGGCCTCACAGGGCACTAAGGACAGCAGATCTGGACTGGAAGTGAGCTGCCAGGCAGCCCTCAAATGACACTGAAGACAAAAACATCCACTGCTTGTTGTCTAGTGTTTACCCAGGGCTTGCCCTCGAGTCCCTGACATTCCTACAGCAGTCATTTCCATGCAGTCACCTATCCAAACATCACCTAACTCCAGTGCTGCTTTGCTCCCTGGGACAAACAGAGGATGGGTTCATTCTAGGGTGGAAAAGTGACAAGACAGAGCTGTTTGCAAACAGTGGAAATCCTGCCACCCTCCCTACCATCAAGGTCCTAAAGCACCCCCTCCTTCTCTCAGGGTTGGGTTAGCACTGCAAGGGGCTGGCAAGCCCCACCCTCAGCAATAAGGTTAGATGGGATCAAACTCTCCCCAGGACATCTGCCATCCCTTCTTGTTCTTATTTTGGTCTATGAGAGGTCAGTCACAACTTTCTGCATACCCTAAGAAAGTTATCAGTGTATTATTCCCACTAAAATCAGGCTCCTCTGGTAGTACTTCTAATTACTTTCAGGAACTTTAAATCAAGTCCATATGAATGGTATGTAGAGTCTGATCCTCAAATGCCCATGTGTATTAATTAAGTTCTTATTTTAATAAAAAGAATCCTCATTTAAGCTATGGGAAATTGCAGTGTGTGCATGAACATGATCCTTGTATCCATGCTGTTTTTTCAAACACGTTTACCTTGCACACACACTCATCCAAAATTAAGCTAATGGCCCCAGTTGGCCCCTGAGGACTCTACAGATGGCAGAGACTGGTCATAAACAATTTCTTACAGAAAGTACTAGGGGAGCATAAAGAGCTGATACCTTGAAAAGGAGGAAGGATAAAAATATAATGAGGGTAAATTGTGCTATTCTGTGCTCCAGAAGGAAAGAAAAAGAACAAAAGTGGAAACAGCCCTGACAGAGGTTCTTTGCAGCCAGTGGATCTCCTGTCATTTCCTTCCAGGGTACTTTGGCTCTATACTGGATTATTCCACAGAAAGAGAGGTTCAAAAAGGAAAATATATATTGCAATCCAGAGGGAATTCATATAGCACAGAGCATGGATGCTGAAGTGCAAGTGGGATGACAACCACACCTATCAGCACAACATTTGGCTTTAGATTCCCCCAGCATTTCAAAAAGGAGAGAGGGGTATTTTCCACCTCATCATGACAAGTATCAAATCAAAATAAATAGTATTGTAAAAAATAAGTACAAAAATAACATTTCCTTTACATTCCTGAAAGCCTTTTTTTTTTGGCCACAATTGCAAGTCTTTGAGAACCCTCAAGCACGATGTAAATCTGTTGCTAAATAAATCAGAAGAACTGTCTGATTCAGCAGTATCTACAGAAACAAACAGAAGGGAACTGGGTTTGCCTTCCTGAGTGTGGTACTGTGATACAGTGCAGCTTATTCAGTCCTGCTTTCACTCTGAAGTGGGTACTTCACAAGTATCAGAAGGCAGGTCCAGCTCGAGGGAGGTCAATAGTTTGGAACATTCCAAACTCTGTTTTTTCTTTAAGTATGTTTTATTCTTCCATTTATGAATCAAAGTGCCGGTATTTGCAATGTGGTGGTTAACCTCTATCACCCAGCTTTATGATTGTGAATTCTGTGCTGGACCATGAATCCATCATGTTTTATTGAGAAGGAGACAGTCGTGCATTTTAAAATGTGCAACAGTGATCTTTGACTTTGTCCTTTTGATTTGGGTCAGCTAGCAAAACTGGAGGAATGTTTATGATTAAGGGAACTTATAAATCAGAGAGAGAGGAGACAAATCCATTAGTTATTGGTTATGGCAACTCCGAAGGTCTGAATTTCTTTTGTTGTTGGTCTTTTAAAATCATCAGATAAAATCTATAAAGGTGTCTAAATAAAAAATTCACCAGAACACACTCACAATACAGGTTCTTTGAGATAAACTTGCTATCTGATTTATCCACATTAACTTCAGCTGACATTTATCTTTAGGAGATAGCCAAGGTCTGGCTTCTTTGTTCCTGCACTTACCTTGAGCATCTCTCTTGTATTTGAGCTCTTCTACAGCAAGCAAACAGAAATAATAAACTGCACAGTGACCATATAAATCTTCCCTTCCTGTGGAAAAGTCCTCAGCCACTCCTGTACCATGCAACCTTTAAGTTTCCCAACAAGTTTTATTTGGCTAAAACAACTCTTTCAGAAAGTCACCCAGTTTTAAATGAAGACATTGAGAAATGACTGAATCTATCAATCTTTCCACGGTTCATTGCAACGGTTAACCAACCTCACAGCTACAATCTGCCTTATTTCCAGTTTGGAATTGCCTGCCCTGGGTAGGTACCACTTTCTTCCTGAGGAACAGCAATGAATGACACTCTACAGTGATGCTCTCTTTCACCTCTCTGATACACTGCACTAAGGAACTGTTCACTGAGCAGCTCCCTGCACAGCATCTCCTGCAGTCATCAAACCATTTGGGGCTGGGCTTCACAGGGTTTTTTCTTGCACCTGCTCCAATGTTTCAGGGAGGTTTTGAAAGGGCAGACACCAGAGCTGGATGAGTTTCTGTCCCAGGCTGGGTTGGAAATGTAGCACTCCTGGTGCCATGTGGAAGTTGGGTTATTTTCCAGTGCCAGTGTCTCTTTCCCCTTCCCATGCCATGTCTGAAGGTGGGGACCATCCTCTACAAATATTGACATTGGGTTTCTGCTCTGCATAGCATGGGTTTTCCTTAATCTGTGTTGTTAATAATTCCAACTCTTCACCTTTCCTTGACATTTATGAGAAGTAGTATCAAAAAATGTCAGATAAATTACCTTAACAGAGCCTGTTTCCCTCTCTTTAAAAGCACCATGAGCTGTTTCTCAGAGCTGGGGAGAGTCTCTGCTACTGCACTGTGATGTTGTCTGAAAACAGCACTTGCTATTTTTTGCAGCACTCAGGACCCTCAGCCAAGAACCAGACCTTCTCTCTTTGTATTGATGAAGTTTTTTGGGATGGAATCAGGGGCTGAGGAGATTGAGTCTGCAGTGAAAGCTCATCCCTGACTCAAAAGTATTCCACACATGGAAAAAGGAATTTATTTTCCCTTTTCCTTAGCAGCAGATACTTCTTACACAGCCAATGAGACCAACAAAGTGGGATGAACACCCCATCTCAGCAGCTTCAGCTGCCTGTCTGGTAGATGTCAGTGTCTGAGGTAGCCCCTTTACAGGATGTCTGCATAGTCAGTGAACAGGGTACTTCATCTGGCCTCTTTTGGTCATTTCTTTCAGAAGAATATGAATGACAACTTCTACAATTCTTTATCTCCATTGACTATGAAGAATACTTCCAGACATTAACTGAGACACAAACTCCTTTACAGTCAGGCAAGATTAACTCCAAAATCTTTAGAAGCCCCAGATGAAAAAATAAGTTGGAATAAGTTTCTATTGCCACTCAGAAATAAATTAATTATTAAGCAAATAAATGTGTTAAACACACTAAGGCATAGGTGTCACTCTGATTTCTTTGTCAGCAGTAGCAGTGGCAGAAGAAAAGGGAGAGAAACCTTCAAACCTACCTGTATCCAAGCACAGAAGTTCCCCTTCATACCTTGGGCATGTGTTAGCAGAGTATCATGTTTTAGGGCTTACATGGACTCGGGCCCTGGACACATGTTACAGCTTTGTAAAGGGAAACCTGATACGGTGTCAGCCCCGTGTTATCACTCCCCCACTGGCATGTTAAGCCTCATTCATGTAGGGCTATTGAAGAGACAGACAAAATCTGTATTTCTCAACAGTGATGAAGATACCAGGTGAGCCACCAACATCTGCTTTCCAGGGTTTGCCAGTTGTAATGTAAAATACTCATACACAACACTGGGAAGTCTTGGAGCACTTACCCCATCAGTTGCCATCAGGCTCATCCATGTTCTCTCTAGCCTTAGAAATCTCTGTCTTCTTCCAGCCACTCACTGAGTGAGAAACCACCTGCTCTTCTCTCTCCAGAAAAAGCTTCAGCACTGGGGCTGTGAAGTAGACTTGAACACTGTGAGGCAGGCTCTAAACCTGGGGCTGGTGAAGTGCAAGGTCATCCTGACACAGAGATGTCCTGAAAGAAAACACAAACCCCTCCTTAGTTCTTGAACAAAAGGACACAGAAGGCCCTCTGGGGTTCTGTTCAAGGCTACGAATCCCAGATGACAGACAGATACTTTCTGGGATCCTGCACTCAGGTGCATAAAACATACAGAAAAAATATATCTAAGGTGCATTCCTGACAGTATTATTTCCTGTAGGTAACTGAGAAAATACTAACTGAAACTTGCTTGGAACAAGATTGTCATTTCACTTTTCTGGACAAAAAGGACAAGTTCACTGCTGCAGAGAGACTCTGGGACAGCTTTCAGCATGAGGGTGGCTTTTCACTACACACACAACAGCATTTTGCACAGAATAGTCAAAAATAGTGCCTACAAAATAGTCAACTCCTCAACTTTGTCAAAGTTTGAAACAAATGTATAAATTATTTGGGAACAACCAAAAGAAAAGGAATGGATCCTCTCAGTTGAAATCATGAATAACAAGCAGTGATGTGTCGCCCAAGAATGCTTCTTTTTCAGCAAGAAGCAAAGCCAGGAGACAGCATTTCAGCCTGTTTTCCTTCATACACCTTCAAAGCCTGCAGGGTGTAATCCTGACAACCAGTTCGTAGACCAGAGTGAAATGACAGCCTTTGGGGAACCAACAACACCCACATCCAGTTAATGTTATTGCATGATCTATTTCATGGTTTGGAATTAATTGCAATTGAGGCATGGAAAAAAAACCCGAAGCCTAAAGTGGTTTTACAGATTCATAAGGAAGTATTTTTCTTTGAATAATAATGTTATTATAAAGTTATGATCTTTCTCTTTTTTCAATAAACCCTTTATTTTCTCTCAGATTTCTGTTGGTTGTGGCCAGGGGCTGTCTGGTGCTCTCATCTTGTGGGGAGTTGCTGGCTGGGAGCAGTATCCTTTCTGTAATTGCCACTTTCACTGAAATACTTCTGGGCACTCCAGAAATACCTTCAAGTATTTGGTCATAGGCACTAGAACTCGGAGGGACAGATAATGTTTGTTCCTAAATGCTAGAAAAGGGCAAGCTCATTTGAAAACTTCTTTTTAAACCTCTCAGTACATCCCCCGTTTCCAAAACCAAATGAATTTGCTCTCTCACCTGTGAGTAGAGCAGAATGGTCCTGACTTTACCGCTTTGTAAACCAGACGGAATGCTTCTCCCCCACCCAAAAACTCTGCTGCCCTCTTTATCAAGGAGAATAACTTCCAGAACTTGAGCTGTAATTGAATATAAGCAGCTGCTATTGTTTGTTTTCTATGTAATGTCTACACCTGAGCACAAATATTAAAGTCACCGTGAAAAATAACCCAGGGAATTACCAAGGAACTTCCAGTTAAAAAAAAATTACAGAAATAGAAAAAAACCAAACAAACCACAAAACAACACCTCAAACCAAAACATTTCCCATTGTAGACTTCAATGGGCTTTACATGATGCCCTGAGAGTGCTTTTGTCTCATCCTGTTCTCATGTAAGTCCAAGACAGAAAGATTAACCTGACCAGGACAGAAGAGTCCTGTGGTGGTCCCTGTATCAGCACCTTGTCCCCTTCTGGAGGCAGACCACGTTTCTGAGTCACTGCAGGCAGGACATCCTTTGGCATCTGGTCTCCATTAGATGGTAGGCGTCAGGAGGAGGTGAGCTCTGCTATGGCTCCTTATTTGCAGTGTTTGTTGCTTGGTACTACAAACAGTGGGGTATCAAAGAGCCAAATGCTGATCTTTCCACAGCACTTGTAACACAAGCTCCAGTCTGCTTCGGTTTGGTTACAGAGCTCTGCACACAGCCAAATACATTTAAATGCAGTATTTATTAAACTTGAAGTTTATTCTGAGGTATGACTGGAACCCAGTTTATTCTGGCTGGGTCAGGGAGCCTGTGTCAGGTTTGGAAGCGTGGTGTCCTGCCATGTGCACCAGCACTGCTGCAGAGCTGGAGCAATCTGCTTCAAATTAGCAGCCCAGCTTCTTTTATTGTGCTTGGCCTGGCCCTGCTACCCAGTGACCCTGAGCATGATTACTCTTTAAGAGATAATATGGCTTGATAAAACATAAGAACCTTCAGAGAAGGGGAAGAGGTAGCAGCCACCTTGGCCTAATTACAGCCCACGATCTATTTTCTTCTTTTCTTGGATGCTGGTCACACGTAAGCTGCAGGAGCAGCTCAGAGCACCTGTATTTTGGCTGGCAGCAACCCCTTCTTCCTCCCACACACCAACCATCTCCGGCACTGCACGCACAGCAAGCACTGCCTGATCAAGGTGCACACTGGCAAATTCATGAAATGTCTCCCCCAGCCTCTCCACAGCTCCAAAGCACAGCCAGACCTTCCGTGGGACATGGGCTGAGAGTTGCAGCCAAAACTTTGCAACCATTTTCCAAGGGGTACCTAGATACAGATAACAGCTGGAAAATAGGCCCTTTGTGTACATGTGCTGAGTACAGACATTGCCTTGGGATGTGCTAAGCACAGGTAATTCTGGCTTGCATTATGACATGGGAGGCTGTATGGTAAAAATCTACAAGCAACTGTTAACCTGCAATTGATCTATGCAGTACACAGATGAAGGGCATCTTCCACAAACAGCTTTTACTGGCCCTACTTCCAGCAGCTACAGGAACAGCCCTCACAGGGTTTTTTGTTTTTTTTTTTTCCATAGACAAAAATCAGACTACTGGAAAGCTCCTAGAGAGCCATGGTTATTAGCAGGGAAGAGTGCACATTAGGGTTTTTTGGATACTACAAGCCCTCAAAACAATGAAGATGAAGTAGATGCAAGAAGAGAAAAATTTCAAAAAACATTTGTTAGGCACCTTCCAAACTTGGTGCCTACTAAATGGTCTTTAAGGACCTTTCCAAGCCAAGCCATTCTATGAGTCTGTGATTAAAGAAACATCCTGCTGGAGGGATATGGGTAGGAACCCTACGGGATAGCTCCTAAACACAAGGAATACCAAGTGACAACCTTTGTTGTACATCCCTTCTCACAGTTCTGGGGTGGAGGAAGAGAGGCCAGTCCTCTGTCAAGTCTGAAGGTCCAACCCTGCTTTGCCAGTGTGACCTCGTGTTCTGTTTTAAGGCCAAATGCACGAAACTGCCCTAGTTCCCATTGCCTTCGGGACTCTTTGTACATTACAGCCTCATTTCCCCCAGCTCTCTGCTGGGCTTTTCCTTCCAGTTTCGAACCAACAGCACCGAGTTTCCCCTATTGACATGCTAAGGGCCTGGCCGTGAAAGCTGGGGGCTTTGCCAGCGAGGGGAGGACAGCCAGCCCTGCCCCTGCAGCCAGCCCTGGGGAGGGCAGAGCAGAGGGGGCTGGCTTCCCTGACTGATGCTCCTGCCAACAGCAGCACAGGCTGATGCTCCAGGAAAACCACCTTCTCTCCCAGAACAGGCAATGCAGTGTCCCAGGGGGTCTGGGGAAGGGAGGGGTGAGGGGGTCTCTCCTGTCCTCGTCTTCTCCAAGTGCCAGTTTGAGCTCCATTGCATTCACCAGGAAGTCATGGAAATAATGGAAAATAATGTGAGTCCCAACTATGAACAAAGACTGCCTGAAATAATGGGAGCCCCTGTGTGTGGACAGCAACTGGGATACCCTGGGATGGAGACCACCCATTCACAACAGGCTCTGGATTATAAACAAAGCACTCAGGTCCAAGCAGCTTCAGCTTCATGAGGTCCAAAGCTCCTCAAAGTAAATCACCAAACCACCAGAGTTTGCAACACACTTGCTCCCAGCCCTACATGCTCCAGCTCTGCAAGCTGGCTCCTGCCAGGCCTGTGGGCTGCAGGACCTTGCCCTGAGTGGGAAAGACTCCCTGAGGAGACAACTGCCTCTGGAATTAGAGCTGGTTTTAATCTAATGGAAAATATTCACAGCTCGCCACCACCTCAGAACTGAGGCGACCTTGCCCAAGGCCACAGTGCAAGCTGGTGGGGTGGCGTGCACTGCAAGGCTGGGAAGACAGTGCTGCCAAGCCTCCTTTGGAAGCAGCCCTTGTCGGTTTCCCTTTCAAGCTCTTCTGTGAAAAGCCTTAAAGCCTCAAGAAAAAGGCCCTTTCTCACAACAGCCTCTCCTAAGAGCCTGGGAGAGGCAGGAGGTCAGCCCACGGGTGCCAGCAGGCAAGGGCCACTGCTGCTCATGACAGGTCCATGGGCAAGGGCCAGCCCTGAGCAGGCTGCAGGTGTGGGGGATGTCTCAGCACCTACCCAAAGGATTCAGCCTTCCTCTTTTAAGACCTCCTGGCCCAGGCTGAGAAGATATGCTCTTGCAGTTTACAGAAGGACTTGCCAGGATAGCAGCCATAGAAAGAGTCCCCCGTATTTAACACCTTCCCTGCCTAATTACAATAGGTGGTTTATACTGGTATCCCTGGAAACCTAGTGCTTGAAAGCCTCATTACCAGAGCAGCTGAATGAGGAGAAGGGCAACTTGCACTACCCTACTGCAAAATGATCTGATGTTCAAGGTTGAACACACTTGCATTCAAACCATTCACAGCCTTGCAGGTTAGTGGCCAAACATCCTCTATCTGCCCAACCAGGGTGGCACTTCAAAAGATCCAGGTGGTGAGAAAATGCATTCAGGCCTCTGAACTATTTTATGAAGAGCACACAATGATGCTGTGCCCCTTTACAAGATCAGGTAATCAATTTAATGAATCTGCTACAACTTCAGGGATGTTGCAGGCACCATTCAGAGAAGAAAGCAGTAACATGGATTGCCTTAAGTCCCACGCTGATTAGAATTAATGCAGGAGATTGATTTGCCTTTACAAGTAGCAAAGGCACTGGGTAAAGCAAAACATGTCTCCCCATGGGTAAATGCCAGCACAAGAGAGTGTACGACGTCCCTTTCTGTAGGGCATGGATATGGAGGGTGCTGTCATCAACATTTCTTTTGGTTTCAGGGTAGTTAGCGAGGGTAGAGAAAAACCCAGCAGTAAGAAATGAGTTGTTGCAACCTGCCCTTTCTGCTCCAGCAGTTTCCTGGTCTGTAAACAGGAAACGCCGTGGATCTTGGCGAGGATGAGATGTGATAATGCTGCAGAGTGATCAGACAGCCAACCATGAAACCACTATGCTGTCTGCTGAGGGAAACCTACAAGCTGTCAAGAAAGATGCTGGACATTTTGTGGTACAATCTATCAATTATCCAAGATTGAATGCCTGTATTTATAGATGGATCTTTTTTCCCCATTCCATGGCACCTCAGTCTTACAGTAAGCCAGTGTGAATATGCAGGTTAATTTCAAGGTAATATATATGATTCTATATAATAAAAACAAGTTGTCTGTTTTTTTTAGCAAAGTTGTCTCAGGCTGTTCCCATGGGCTCCCCACCTCCCAGGGAGAGGCTGCAATCTGCTCTGTTTCATCATCACTTTTGTGGCATTTCCTACTGAGATGAGTGGCACCGAGACAATTTCCAGACATGGTTATTTGTTCTCCTTGACCTGAATGACTGCTGTTTTCTAAGCCATTTTCAGTGTCAATCCCAGGATTTGACACTTGGACTTCTCCAGTTGGGGATTAAAATGTTGTATCTTTCCTTCAGTCTCCACATTATTTTTCTGGAGGCAGTTACAACAGAGCTGTTCCAAGGACTTGTTCACTACCAACACTTAATTCTGCACATCAGGCCAATTTCACCAATTCCACATAACTTGATAAACCATTTTACAAGTTAAAAACCTTTCCCAGATCTCCAACCCTGATTCTGTATAGTGTTTTAACAATACCGATGACTTCTAGGTTCATCTTTTTTTCCGTATGTAAGGAAGATTTAACACTCTGCTCCTGTCTGTGCCTACAACCTGCACAGGAGAACAGCATACAGCTCCAAATATTTCCTTTGAATTCTTTCCATTGGCTGTTGGTTCCTTTCCAAAATAAACAGTTTCATGAAAATATAAGCAATCTTAAATGGGTTGTTTGCAGAAACCTAATGTCTTAAAAACAGAGGAACTCAGAGCTGATTGGGCAATAATTTCCTATTGTTCATATACGATCTCAGCCTAAAAATGGGACGAGTTTCCCCAGAGCCACTGCTGTGGTTAAGCAATATGCTGTCAGTCCCCTTCCTTAGGCAGCTGTCATCCATAAGCTCAGGAATAAACAAAGATGATCTGAGCAGTTCAGGTCACCAGCTCTTCTGGGTTATCAGGAGGAGCCCCACTACAAAATGGTCCTGGGTGAGTCTGGAGCATTTCTGAAATCTTGCCCCACCTGGAGGGCTGCTGAGACATCCTTGCTCTCTAGGGAAGCTTGCACCTACATGTGCTCGGTCACTGCACTCCAGCTGAAGCCTCTAAAATGCTGTTGTACAACAGATAAGGCACTCCACTGTATCACTACTGCTCCACCACTCACTCTGAAGCTGTGTTCCAGGGAAGACCTACTCCTCTACTCCATCCTTCTCAGAGGAGGTTTGATAGAGTCCCTGAAGCAACACTGTCATGAGTCCGAAGCTGTTGTTGACATAGTGATCCAAAAGCATTTCTCCAGGGCAAAACCATGTTCTGAAAAGAATGTCAGGAGAGCAGTGGTCTTCTCACCAGCTTCGGCTCTCATTTTCACCCAAAGATACTGCCCCACTTCACCAAGACCACAGCAGAGGAACAGAGAAAGATGGAGAAACTGCCCAGTGGCATGACAATCCAAGCCACCCGTTTTGGTCACCACTTCACACTCCTCCTCCCGCCTGCTGCTGACCCAGCCCGTGCTGTTCAGTGCCCGAAGGAAGAGGAGCAGCCCCCGGCAGGCGGGTGCAGACAGGGGCCGGGTGCCGGGCAGGCTCGGCTCTGGCTGCGGGTGGAGCTTTCCCGGCACAGTCGCAGGTGTGCTCCCCTGAACCGCTGCCAGGGTGTGCCCAACCCGTGTGACCGACAGCCCGGACACTGCCCCGCGCACGGCGCGCTCTGGGCTGCTGAGGATGCTGGGCACCTCACCAAAGCAAAGCCCAGGGAGTCAGCAGAAAGGTACGATTCCCACAGGGCCTCTGCACAGGATTTGTGGGACTCCCACCCACCAAAAAAAGGAGTGGTTTCTTATTGTCTTCAATGAGTTTGGATCAAGGCTTTATCGCAAGGAAAATAAATAATGTCAGTTCTGAAACACTCTCCTCCCCCCAGCTTCGTTTCTTAAGATGATTTAAGAATGCCCAAAGGAAAACATTTAATCCAAACCCCGCTTTGGATCTGTATTTTAGGAACATAGAGGAAACTTATGAGATGTGGCATGTTTGGAGCTTCTAGCAATTCAGAGGCAGATTTCCAAAGGCAGAGTGAAGCTGGCTCCATGAATTCCTTTAGCTGGTGCAGAAGGAATACCTGCATATCCTGTGTGCCTCTGCGTGGAGACAACAAGATGTAAGAGAAAGTAAAGCTGTTATCCCATAATATGCATGAGAACACACTTAGGGCACAGACCTGTCAATAACAATTGCTTAATTCTCTGGAAGCTAACAGGGAAATTTCAACACAGGAGTGTCAAGGACGGGAATATGCAAAATCCTTCCCAAGAAGCTGTCATTTACTTGCAGTTTCAGTCCACCCAAAATGATTGTGATAAATGATTTTCAAATATAGCCATCTGGTATAACTGTATGGCCTCAACAAATGACTTGGTGTGCTCCCAAAGAGCAAGGTCAGCCACCTGTTGGGTGCTGCAAAGTTTTACGATGTAAAGAAAATTGGAAATAAAAGGGAGCTGGAGATCAAAGATGACCCTGAGGTTGACAGACTCTAGCATCCATACTAAACATGGCTCCAAAGGACCTGGAGGGGTCACTGGTCCATCTGCCTTCTCCAGGACAGGATCTGAATCCCCTGTACTGTCCCACAAGAGCTGCAGAGAAGAAAATCCTCAAACACTTTGCAAGTGTTCATTGACAAAGAGCTCTTTTTTCCTCTGGTAAGACTGCTTTAATGAGACAGAACACTCCAGACCCCAAAGGATTCCTGATTGCATGGGTGAAAATGAAGCTTTGAGTGGAGGAGGCAGCCACCCTCCCATCGTTCATCTAGCCCATCCACATCAGGAGGGCATTCAGATTTGCACCCAACAACACAGGAGACAGAGAGGAAAACCCCCAGTGACATCAGGTCAAGGTGGAAAGATAACTGAGTATAATAATTATTAACAAATAATAAGACACTAAGATGTTGCTATTGGAATGGTGGAATTATTTAGGAATTGACAGGGACATCAGTTGAAAAGAGGAGACAAAATTTGTATGGGTCCAATTTAAAGCCCAGTGTTGTGGATGAGGAATCCTGCTGCTGATCTCAGCTGGGTCCTGGGCTAAGGTTAACAGGGCAAGTCCAACTGCACAAGATGGACAGCAGTGTGACAAAAAATTGTAGCTACACCTTTCCCATCCTGAACTTTGGTGGTGCTGGTCTCACTATCATGCTGTGGCCTACGAGCTAGAAAACATTTTATATTAGCGTAATTTTAGCAACATGTTTCATACGGTGGCCCTCAGCAGGAGCAGAGCAAAGGAAAGCCTCACTGAAACCAGGGACAAAGATCCCATTGACTGCCCTGTCATCTGCCTGAGGATACAGTTCATCCCCAGATGGGATCCCACAGCACCACCTGGACTAATGCAGATAATCCCCTATTATCATTTTTATTATTTATGTTGTTGGGGTTTTTTTCTTCCACACTGACACGTGCTATGTCGACAAAGTGAAAGAGCTAAGGACTGTACACCTTTAAATGCCCCAGAGGGACAGGCTATATTTTTATGTGGAGTTTATGTGGTTTGGATCAAAAATCAATGAGACAAGTGGTTTTGAAATCAGAAAAATTACTATGTTGCCTTAAAAGTGTGTTTTCCCCTTATTTAAAAACACGTTGTTTCTGTTCGTTGTTTTCCCATTTTTCTCTTCTGAGGGTAAAGAAGAACTGACTGGAGATTTCCAGCCAATATAAAGATACATTGTCCCATAAGGAGAATATTTATCTTGGTTTTGAACTTGATCTATATTTACCTCCTAGGTCAATGTGGATGAGCCCTAACCTCAACCACAAGGCAGTAGGGTTTACGCTGGCAGCTCGCTAGAATATGCTTTGAATTAAGTTGCTGAAGCACTTTTCTTTCCCCTGCAGTGAAAATTCAGGGGGAGGCGTGGGCTAATCTGAACAATGGAGTTAAAGCCTGAACTTCAAAATCAAATGAAAACATGTCAGGAACAACTTCAGATTGCTTCACTACCTGTTGATACACTTTTCAGGCAGGCAGTATTTTTGGAAGAGTGTAATCATGATTCGGGCCAGAAAAGGGGAATATTTTCTCTTTCCTGACATCAGTTTCCAGCAGCACACATGGTGGCAGGACAGGGACCATCAGGCTCATTTTCCTCTGCAGAGAGATGGGGCAGGGGTGTGAGTAGGGACCTGACTGCTCTGTGGTTGGCATTTCTGCATCAGCTCAGAACTGTCACAGGGGAAGGACAGCAGGTTACACTGAGGAGGCAGCTAATATCTGAGCAAAAGGTCTTGTTGTCTGTCTGGTGACAAGAGCATGGGTGTGAAACAGAAGCACAGTGACTCCAAAGGCTATGATACAATACACAGCACAGCTCTGAGCTTGCTGACCCATGCAGACCTCCCAGCCCTGTGGTCTAAAGTCATCATCTTCATAATGCAGTCGATGATCTGTATTCCACTGATCTCACAGGACAGTCTGGATCAGAAGAAGCTTTCAGGTTGGTTACTATCAGTGTTCAACAGGAGTGAATGAAGCTCAAAGCCCGTGACAGCAGTTAAACATAAGAAACGTTGGGGTTTTTTAAATATCAGCTTTTTGGTTTATGCCTTTGGGCACTTTTTGTTTATTTTTTTTCCAAGATTTTTCTCAGCCTGGGCATTTTTTCCAGTGAATGTTGATATTTTCATATAATTGTTTGCACTTCGTTGCTGAAGCTTTACAAGAAAACACTGAATGTTTCATGATTCATAAGAAAGGCACCAGAGCTGGCAGGACCAGAACTTCAGAAACATGAATCTCCCTATCAAATATGTAGGATTATCAGCAAGATAATCACACAAGCATATCAAGAAGCAACAGATCATGACAAGCAGGAACCAGGAGTGAAAGAGGGACTCACCACAGAAAACCTAGGGATGACACAAACACCCCGTTTGTGGTTGTAAACACACAGCAATCACTGCCATCAGCATCGCACAGTTCCCAGCCCCAGGAGGGTGCCAGCCCCATTCATTTCTCCCAAAAACCAGCCTGGCCCTGCCAAACACCCCTCCCTGGCTGTGCACAGTCCCTGAAAAGACACAATCAGAACAGGCCGTTATTGTATCCTGGGGCTGAAAGGCCAACTCCTGCCAGAGATGAAAAGCAATTAATCTTGAGTGACTGTTTGTACAGTAACTCTCCCCCTTCCCACCTCCTGGCTCTGGTAAGTTGCTTTGTGCTGAGTGGACAGGAGCACCTTTCACACAGCCCATCAGCACCAAGTCCCTCCTGGCAGCCCTCTGGCTGGGAAAAAAGAGCTGTTCAGCACTAAACCTGCAGGGACTGCCCCACATTTGTTTTTTGCCCCCTCAGAGAACGGGGGCAAGATGGCAAGGGCAGCTGCTGGCACCAGGGAACACCTCTGCCACTGCCACCAGCACGGCCAGCAAAGCACCTCGCCCCTTGCAGTGAAGGCTCCTGGCTGCTTCCCAAGCCCAGACACTGCTGACAGTGATTCAGACACCAAAGCAAACACTCTGATCAGCCAGTGCCCAGAGCAGCAGCTTCCCCTCTGTGCACGTGTATTCTTAGTTTAGCTTTAGCTGCACTGGCTCTTACCTGGGACAAAAGCTGCCCATAGGCAAACACACTCTGCTCAAACCAAACAGTCCCAGCTCATTTAATCACTCTTCATCAGATTTATTCCCCAGGCCTTTCCCCAGCTCCGTTGCCTCCTCTGCACTGGCTCCAGCCCCTCCAGATCTCTCTGGGATTGAGATGCCCAGCACTGGACACAACACTCCAGCTGTGGCCTCCCCAGTGCTGAGCACAGGGGGACAATCCCCTCCCTGCTGCTGCTGCTACCAAGCAGCTGCCACCAAGCCCCAAGCTCTCATGGTGAGAGGGCACAGCATATCATCATCAGTGGGCCATCCCACTCCTTAGGGCAGACAGAAGTTGGACAGGGTGTGTTATTTGGGGGCTACCAAAATCTATTCCATGGAGCCAAGGCCTAGGAATGGCAAAGCACCAGTTTGCTGCCCAAAATTTCCCATGAATTCCATGTGAACTCAGTATACATAAGAATCTGACCCTCAAATACTCAAAGGAAAGGAGACAATTTCTATTGCTTTTACCAGCTTTTAAGTAATGCTATGAGTCCCTACAAAAAAAAAATCCAGGATTGATCAGTCATGAGGACAGAGGACAGCAGGGCTGTCTAAAGGTTGCCAACAGCTCTTAAACCCACTGCTTGGACTGCATCTAAAGTATTTTAAAGATAATAAATAATATATACCCTCGATAGGTGAGTTTTGTTTGGCCACTGAAAGAGACCCAATTGAGCAGCAGACTTCTTACAGATTCTACAAATTATCACCCTTCAGCAATGATAAATCCCAAGGGGCTTGTGGATTTTGTCACCTTTCTATTTACTGATGAAAAATTTCTAGTGGCATTTTTGCCACTGCCTGGATCTAAAGTGACTTGAGTGTGAACTGAGTAAAACTTGCTATTCCTGGAAGATTACATCTCCAGCTATCATTTTCTCTCCAGATTTTTTCCCTCTGCATAAAGGAAATCCAAGCACACAAAGGTAGGGAGTTTCAGGGGGGACTCCTCTGTGGCTTAGCTGTCCAAGAAGTTGTATTTAGAAAGCAATCAACAGCCAACCACTAATAGGAACTGGGCTGCCTCCAAGCTCATTTATTTCCAAATAGCTCACCATGCTGTGTGGTAGTGTTCACTGTTGTCTAAAACCAGTTACTTTGTATGCCATAGACTGAGCCCTTCAACACCCCAAATGCACATGCTGTCAAACCTGCACTGTCTTCCACAGAGGCTGGGGACCCCAAACCTCTTGAGCTTTGTGCCTGGAGGTGGCACTGGCCTTGACAAAGGTGTGATCTTCGATGACAGTATCTCATCAGTGTACAGCCTGGGAAAATGAAGAGGAGGTTCTCCTCCCCTTGCTGCTGGTTCCACTGAAGAATGTTAAATACTCATCAAAAAGCATGTCCCCTCCTGCACTACATGCACCTCAGGCTATGTCTTCCAGTATACCTGCTCGTTTACATTTTTCTTCTATTTATTCTACCTTTTCAACAAACCATTATGAATTGACAGAAACAAAAAATCCAGAAGGCTAGGAAGTCATATGTAAACCTCCTTTCAGGGTCAGATTTCTTCCTACAACGGCATTATCATCTCTGATCTCTAACTCCTGCCATGCTGCTGTAGGGTGTGTTCCAGCAGAAATCACTTGTGCTGTGCTGATAAAAGCTGGAGTCATGGGAATCTGAGTAATCCCCATCCAGGAGGAATGGGTTAAATCTGGGGGGAATGGACTCTTCTTACCTTAGCAGCTGTGCATTTCAGGTGCCAAGGGAACCAGGCTTCCTAAAGCAAGTGTCCATGCACCTCTTGTGTGGGGAGACAGGAAAGTATTTTGAAGTGTACCATGTGAGGGCCTTCCCAGCTAACACAGGTAACTATCTTCATTGATTATGCAGAGACACTGGAGGAGGAATTATACCTCATCATGCTTTAGGCAGGTGGGCTGGATTCCTCCACCAGCATATCAGACTACTGCAGAATTTCAAGTGTAATTTATTCCAGCCAACAAATGTTACCAGGAATCACAAATTCCCATTTAATTTCTGTCCCCAAGATATCAGTGGGAAGCTTTCCATCAGCTGCAACAGATCTTGAGTGGTTTATATCCCCATAAACGATCACAGTGATTTTTCTGAGCTTTTGAACTGGAACATCACTTGCTGTCAGCTCGCCAAGCTTCTCCTACCACCTGCAAGACCCTGCAGATCCCAACCACACCCACCTTCCCCAGCAGGCGTCTGCGCGGGGTGGGACCTACGGCTTGTGAAGAGCAGGTGCAGCTCGGAGGGAGGCTGAGCCACCTGAGCAGTGCCAGGGGCTCTGCCATTTCCCACACGCCTGGCTCCCCTTTCCAAGGGCCTGCCTCTTCTTCTTGCTCTCTGCGTGGGACGGCTCCAGGGTGGAAGGCTTCCAGCTCCTGTGGAAAACAAAGGGCAGACACATCTGGCAGAGGAGCTGTGAGACATTCATAAATCATGACTGATGGTGGTGTTGCTGTGACGTGCCACAAGGATCCCTTTGAAGAATTGTACCCAGCTGTAATTCAACAAACCCGGCACCACTTGTGCCCCTTGTGAGCAGAGCACGGGCTGTCTCACCGCCTGCAAGGCCTGCACAGGGCCGAGAGATCACGCTTTGCTCCTCTCCCCTCTCTCTGGATGCACTTCCCACAGGCAGGCCAGCCACCCCCACAAAGACACGAGTTATCAGAAGAAGTGCAGACGCCAGCCCCGCCATAAACACTGGGGCCTGCTGGCGTCTGCAGCCCTCCTGGCTGACGCTGCTTTTCCTGCTGCTCAGGCAGCCCTGGGAGACATGACACACTTGCTCCCTGCTTGAAAATCAATGGCCTGTTCTCCACAACGCTGAAAGGAATGAAATATGTCAACAAGACATTCCCACTAGGACTTCTGAGCCTAGACTGTCTCTCGACAGTCCAAAGGGGTGAAGGCATGACACAGCCCATGTTTAGCACAGATTTTTTTAGACTTGTACTATAGGACAAAAAAAAGTTTGACTGCATTTGAAGATTTGTTTTTGCACAAGTATTAAGCACCATCTGCCTGCCTTTTGTTGCCTGATGCAGAAGATTTATCTTTAAGTGGTGATGACATGTCTCAGTCTTCTACCCTGTCCTGGGTTTACACGGCAAGGTTTAGATGTCATGGGGGTTACATGTGTGGTTTCTCTGAGAAGCTGCTAGAAGTTTCCTACATGTCTGATGGAGCCAGTGCCTGTTGTCTCCAACACAGACCCACTGCTGGCCAAGGCCAAGCCAATCAGTGATGCTGATAACACCCCTGTGATAACATATTTAAGATGGGGGAAAGGTTACTGTGCCACAGCAATGGCAGCAGAAGAGAGGAGAGAGAATATGTGAGAACAAAAACTTTTCAGACAGCAAGGTCAGTGAAGGAGGGGGAGGAGGTGCTCCAGACACCGGAGAAGAGATTCCCTTGTAGCCTGTGGTGGAGACCATGGACAGGGAGGCTGTCTCCTGCAGCTCATGAAGGTTAATGGTGGAGCAGACACCCACCTGCAGCCCAGGTAAAGGCACCCAAAGGAGGCTGTGACCTCATGGCAAGCCCACGCTGGAGCAGGCTCCTGGCAAGCCCTGTGGCCCCATGGAGAGAGGTGCCCATACTGGAGCAGGTTTGCTGCCAGGATATGTGACCCTATGGGTTGCCCCTCACCCCATGGAAGGGACCCTGCTGGAGCAGCTCGTGAAGAACTGCAGTGCATGGGAAAGACTTGTGTTGGAGAAGTGAATGGAGGACTGCCACCTCTACCACATCTCTGCTGATATAACCCTGCACCCAGAGCAGAGGACTGAAAATGCCCACATTCCAGCTAAAACAAACACCTGTCACTGTTTCTCTTCACAGCTCTTGCCCCTCTGAGCAGTGACACAGGGTGTGTCACAGGGGTGACTCCCACACTCCACCTTCACACATGAGCTTTCCAATCCATTTACTTCCCTGACTTGTTTCTATTTTTGTTCACTCTGTTAAGCATATATTTAGGGATAGACAATATTTTCCTCTCCAACAGTTGTATTTGAGTCACTGGTGCCTTGTATCTTGCCCAAGACAAGAACGTTAAAAAAATACATATATCAAGAATGGCTGCTCTGTTCTGAGATGAGAGAAGAGTGGCTGTGCTGCTACTCCAGCTTTCCAAGTTTTGTAGACCATGTGGGCTGTGGTTGAGATCAAAGATACAGACATACTTTCCCCCAGAAAGCCAATAATTGGAGGTTTCCATAGTGATGAAAAAGATAATTCTACCAAAAAATTAAGAAGTGGAAATCCTCCAGGTTGCATCCAACCCTTCCACTCAGTTGGCTGCTGCACGAGAGGAGCTGGTACAGCTCTTCTGAGTGACACCAGAGGAACCACTCAGCCATATGGGCTAATTATGCCTTTTGTGTGTACTTTCCATCTATAAATGACTTTCAGGATTGCTGTCAGGAATAAGCAGTGCACTACACTGTAGTGGTGCCAATTCTAATCATTTCATTATGTTTTGTCACAACTGGCACTCTTCCTAAACATCTTTGACTCAGACAATTAAGTGAGGATTTCAGCTTTCACTACAGCCTTCAGTCTTTCAGATCAAAGCTTGCAGATATAGAATCATAGAACAGCTGGGGTTGGAAGAGACCCTTAAAGGTCATCTAGTCCAACCCCCTGCACTGAGCAGGGGCATCTGCAACTAGAGCAGGGCTCAGAGCCCTGGCCAACCTGACCTTGGATGTGTCCAGGGATGGGTCATCTACCAACTCTCTGGGCAACCTGGGCCAGTATCTCACCATCCTCATTGTAAAAATTTATTCTTTATACATCATCTAAATCTATCCTCTTTTAGTTTAGAATTCCCAGTGTCCTCCTTTCTAGCCATTTTAAAAATGGGTGTCCAAGGACTTCACCTGACTGCCATGGCTTGGAGGCTGCCTCAGCCAATTCCCTCAGGACTTGCATTTCACTGGGATTAATTAGATTTCCCAATGGGAATGCTCTGCTGGCATTTGCCCAGCCAGTTCTGATTACTTTTGGTTTATGTGACTAAGGAGGAACTCAAGCCCATGCATTCTATCTGTGATGTCTGTCATTACCAGTGTTTAATACCGTGTAGCTTTCTACTGTTTATTATTTATCCACAGCCTATGTTGAATAAATAGCAGTCAAAAGATCTGCAGAAGAAACATGTTTTCACTGGCATTTCTTGGTACAAGCATTTTACTCTTCAAAGCATCTGACAGCTGTTTGTCCTGATTCAAAGCTGTATGACCTGACTGCAAGTTCTTCTGCTGTGCATTAGGTATGTCACTGCTCCCAAAATTAAATACCAAGATACAAGGTATAGCAGAAATCCTAACAAGGCCTCTGGTGCTGCAAGATTCCTTTGCTCTTATTAGCATTTACTATTTTTAGGATCTGAGATGGATGGTGTGTGGCTTCCTTCTGCCTTTGCCTCCTTGTTAAACCATGCATAGAAACAACCTTGCATCAAGATCCTCTGTGAAATAAATACTAATTGATGTTTCTTGGTTAACAATTTGCACACTGTTCCTTAACCTTCAGTAAGGTCTGATCTTGGTTTTGAAGTATAAAGAGAGGAAGTAGAACTCAAGGTTTGTCCTCTGGCCCAGCTCAAGTCTCTGTGCCTCATTTTCCAAATCTCTCAAACCAGGATAAGTATTACATCAAGTTCAAAAGAAGGGCAAAACTTCAAAGAAAGCCTTCTGTGGGTCTTTCCAAAGCAGAACATCATTTCAGTGAGATGGCAACACTTGAAGCATGTTTAATACTCACTGATCTCATAAGACTTGGAAAACTTCAGCTTATTGATGTTGATCTGCTCTCTATGAGCTGTGAATGAGCTGCTGAGAGGTGCAGCCCCATTTCAAACCACAAATTTGATTATAAATAAACGTTTCAGTCATATAAAAGGCAATTTAAGGATACTTACTACTGTCTCGATTGTTGTGCAGTACAGTAGTTTCTCAAACTGCAGGTCAGGACCCTAGGGAGGCCAGAAGGGATAGAGAAGGATTAGGAGAGTCATAACATGGTGTCTTATCTACATTTTAAAGCATTTAATTGAGTATTAGCTATGTTAATCATAAAAAAATAATCATTTTAGAAGGAAAACCCAAGAGAATAAATAATAATGACTCAGCCCTCCTGCAGTTCAGAGAAGTGGTCCAGCTGAATTGATAAGCTGCTGGTCTCTGCAGCAACGAGTTACTGGAGACAAGTCAGGAGGTGCTGGAAGTTTCTGAGCTCAGCAGTGGTATATGGAGGGTGACACCAAGTAGATGCTTACTTTCCCTCCTGATAGAAGAACAATTAAACATTAACAAATATAGAAGGTTCGAACATATATAAAGAGTTCTTTGTTAATCTATGGGAGGCCTCAACACTGGCTATCAGACATCTGCCTTGGTGCAAAAAGCCACTCAGCAAATTCATGGAAGAGGAAGCAACACAGAGCCATTATTCTGTGAGGCTGCACACCCTCACTGGAATGAAATTGTTCCTGCACTGGGTGCTGGACCAGGATTCAGCACAGTGGTATTTAATTCCCAGTTTTAACATGGCTTTTGGGGTTTGTGTCACTGAGTTGCTTAAAATGTCAAGGCCACAATTTCCATCTGAGAAAATGAGCCAAACACTGTGTCATATGGTGGCTGCTTGTCCCTAGTGCTGAGTTTTGGCCGTCTCTGTATCTCTGGGCAGTGCACAGCACAGTGGGGGCTAACATTTATCTGGCACAACTAGGCACCACTGCAATAATAAAAAAAATTTCCTACTGTAGATAGTTCCTCATGGTTCTGGGTTCTTTGCTCATTTGCTTGTTTTTAATTGCCCTCTTTCACTTTCATTGTGGGAGATGCATTTTGATTGATTCTTGTATGAACACTGCTGTAAAACCCAGCATCCAGAGGAATGCTGGGCAAACTATACCTATTTCTTGTCTGTGTTTTAAGCATTTCTGTTCCCTCTTGAAATCCTCTGCAAAACCTCTCCTCCCACACAGGAAACAGGGTCTTTCAGATCCTCAGGGGCTCAGACTTCTCAGGAACCATGCACCTGGATAAGTTATAGTTTCCATATAGCACATGCATTTCCAGCATCTCCCCAGAGCCTTTTCCCTGTGGTCATCAGAGATCTCATCAGCAATGTACATGTGCACACTCTGAGCTGCCAACAGACTGAGCACAAGAAAACAGACTTTAGTAGAAATTAAAGTGTTCTTTCAGGAGACCACCGCCTGATTTGGGGTTACACTAAGCTCAATCAGAAGGTACTCTTGTGAAATCACTCCCTGTGAAATGAATGCACAAGTCAGACAAAAATCAGGCCTCCAGAGTGGTGCAGGCTGGGGGGTTTAAGGAAGATGCAGTGGAGTTGTGTTAATGACCTGTTTGTGCCTCACAATCCATACAGGGATTCATACGGGGATTCTCTGCAAGTTCATCAGTCACACTGATGAAGGTACCATATCCCAAACCCTTTGGTAGACAGCAACTTCCATCAATCAGTGAAGTGTTATGTTCATCCCAGAGCTAACTCAGCAACAGTCTTGTTTGTTTGTTTGAAGGAAATTGCCTTGAGCTGATCTGATCCTAATCTCCTGATGGTCTTCACTCCAGTAAGGTTGCTCCTGATGGATGAGGAGAACCAGCTCCTATGTGGGTTGGGTGAAATTCCAGGTTCTTGGCAGCTGAGAGATTTATAATCAAGGGACACAAAAAATTAGAAACCATGTGTTGGAAAAAAAAAATAAACATCCTGGGTTATATCTGATCAGAGAGATGTTGTAGCGATCCGGCCCATCAGGGACAAAAAATGAGCCCTTAAATCCACAAAGCACTGACATCCTCCACCTATTAAATGGAACAGGAAATTAGTGTTGAGGGGAAGTTGCAGAATCATGAATACCGATTTTGTTTTGTGGGAAACCAAGTGAATATCCATGTCCCTTGCTGTGCACCGACCTCCTGCTTGCACGAGAACCTCCATGCCGTGCTCGTGTCAAGAGCTCAGCGTGTACAACCCGTCTAGCACTGCTCAGTCTGTGATGAGATGGCCTGCTAAGTGTTACAGTCAATATTTTGAGTAATAAAGTCAATGGCAGCCTGTTCTCAGCTTCTGTCTGGATTTGCAGACACTCACTGTCTTATGGAGTGATTCCATAAAGAAGACCCAGAGCTGCCACCTCCATGTTTCTTTAAAGGCTACCATGTCAAGAGCTGGGCCCTTCCACCCCTGCTCCTGAAGCACACCGTGCTCTGGAGAGGTCCCCAGATTTCAGTGGTGCTCTTCATGCAGATACTGAGATCAGCCTCCTGCAGGAACAACTCTGCAGTTTCTTTTAAAATGGCTATGTTATAAGTAACACTTGCTGGTTCTCAAGCAGTCTCTGTAATGTGAATTATTCATGGGGTTAGTTGGAGGAGAAAAGGGGATGGGTCCACTCTCTTTGGCCTGGGAGTAAAAGTAAATTGCTATTCCATGTGGTGAAGTCAGGCAGACTGGGCCCAAAGAGACTGGGTAACACGGGAGATATGGTCATAGTTGTACTAGTGAAGTCACCACATTACCTGAGCATTTGCCTACCCATGCACAACTGCAAAACTATCCCCTAGCAAGAAAAGTAGTTTTTATTGTTATTCTGCTTCAGTGACCATAAAAATGTTATAAGGCTTGTGAATCTGACCTGCAGAGCAAAGAAAACGGATAGCTAGAGTCCCTAAATAAAGGCAAGTCCTTATGAAGGCATTATTTCTCCAAGTGTTCTACAGGGTTGTTGTAGAAAGGGAAGTTCAGCTCCATCCATCCCTTCAGTTACACAAGGCCAGTGACTTCATGTCAGCTCTTAGCTCTGGGAAAGTGCCTGCTTTAAATGGGCCTAGCAGAGCTTTATTAATGCTCCATTCACGCTCACTTTCTTCGTGTGAACTGTCACTATTAGTCAGCAACTGCTGCAGACACAGGACATTCATCAGGTTCAAGTAGGCAGAAAAAAAAAGAGTTTGTTATATCAAACCTGGCTCTTTGAAGCTCTGTGAAACAAGGTTGTTGCCACCTCAGGGAGCTCAGAGCAGTCACATCAACATCCTAAAGCACAGCAGAGGCTGCCAAAACACCATGGCTGGCTGCTCACAGGGTCCTGCAAGACAAGTGGTGTTCCAGGCCACAGTCTGGCAACGTCATCTCCTCCAGGTCCAGCACAGCACACAGCCATCAGTGCTGCTGTCTGCAGCTCCTAATCCCTTCCTGGCCCCAGCAGGTCACCTGCAGCCTCTGGGCCAGCAGGACTGACTCTGCCTCGGCAAGGAGCTGAAATGCCTCACAGCCACAGCAACATTTCAGTGGGCAGCCTTTCCCTTGAGCCAAACTGACAGAAAGATGGCAAACACACAACTGCACTCAGAACCATTCTGGTTCTGGGGTGTCTCTCCTTCTCTGCTCAGTGAACATATCCAGAACTCTGCAAACAGCACCTGTGGGCTAGCTGCCATCACCAGGGCAAAGATTAAAACCAACACTCTGCTTTATTCCTAACCTTTGGTTCCCTTGCCCTGATGACCAGGCATACCAAAGCAAGAGCATCCTTAAGTAAGGCTTGTCAGCTGGAGGTAGGGATAACATCTCTTTCCCTCTCAAGCCACCCAGCTGACCAACTGTTTCAGAAGCTGCTCTGAATCTCTGGTAGAAGCACAAAGCTCCCAGCAGCAGGGTGGTGTAAGAAACTGGCTTTAAAGTGCAGATGCTCACCTCTGCCTGCATCTACAGAACATCATCTGGGCTAGGGCAAGGTCAGCCAGGAGCACTATGTCAGATGGTCACAGGACTAAACTGCTCAGGAAAACAGACACTGTGAGATTGATTATAAATCCTCTAGCAGTACTGGCCAGGAAGAGGAACAATAGCAGCTGGATCCTGAAATCCACCCCTGAAGCCCTGCTGCTCTGCAGCGCTCGTCCCTGGGTCGCTGCCAGCACCTCTGCAGACAGCAGGGTGCACAGTGCTCACAGCCAGCAGCACACTGATCACCTCCACTGCACAGCACACAAACCTGGGCATCCATCAGCCCTAACCAAACGGCCATCTGATTTCTTGGGTAGGTTCCCAAGACAAGAGGGGGAGTATTATTTGGATGGGAATCGCACAGAGTAGACCCCAGAAACCACAGAAAATAGCAAGAACCTTCTCCCTGAATCTCTGCTCCTGCAGTCACCCTTCACAGCATTAACTTGGAGGCCAGCAGGCTGCCAGAAGTGACAATTTTGCTAGGAGATTTGAAACCAAAGTTCCCTCTGACAGCTTAATCCCTTGCATGTATATAGCACTTCACATGCCCAAATACTAACTGATTCATGGTTAATTAAGTTGTGGTTATAAATTTCTCCTGGCACTTTTTGCAAGACTCAGGATGTAAATGTTGAACCAAGTGTCCCAGGCAAATTGCAGCACTGTAAGAAAAATAAAGGGGCAGATCATCACCTGGTCTAGAGCAGCTATGTAGATTTACTTGAGCCCAGGGCCTGACCCAGTGGTTCCTGAATTCATTAAAGCAAACTGCAATGCATGAAGTGCAGAGCTCCTTCCTACACTTAACTCTAGTAATTAATTCCCTGCTAAGGCAGGGGACATGGTATAAAATAGTGTGCTCACATTTATTCAGTTGAGTGTTATCACACAGGAATGCAGCAGCTACAGATGACTAGGTGGCTCAAGGCAGTGGAATTGAAGGACTATTGAAAAATAAACCATTTCTTAAGGCCAATGTTCATAGCAGGGCCCAGCCCTTTGGCCAGGATGCAAAATGAAGGGAAATTTTTTCCCAAAAAGCAGCACCCCAAGATTAGGTCATTCACCCTGCGCATGTCCCAGAGCTGGTGAGACATTTCACTGAAGCTCAGGTCTGCTCCCTAATGGCCTCTGAGAGGAATCATGTATGTCCTTAGTTGCCTTTCTGGGAGAAGGCAGAGGATAGACACTCTCCTCCCTCTTCTGCCTTGCTCCACGTCAAAGTCTTTGGAGAGCATCAGGAATTTTCCAGAAAACTAGTTTCCTTTTGACAAGTGCCAATCCAGTGAAACCAAAATTATTCATAAGGATTTCCAGGCCATGCTTTTTGACCTGAGGAGGAAAGCTTTTGGAAATATTAGGTATCTACACACACATATATCCTTTTGGATCTCTGAATGTATATCAGCCCCATTTTGGCTTATACCGCCACACTATTAAGCCTAATATTTAATGAACCTGATAAATTTTACTTTCCAATAGTTCAGTGGTTTCTCTTCAAGGGTAATTTGTGGAGGCCTCTGTAAGTACCTCTGGTTTTCCCAAGCATCTAGTCCCTCTGTAGAGTGCTGCCACACTAAACTGAAACTGCTATGTGAAACCACAGCTCTGCTGAACTCGATCCTTGGGAACTGCCTCCTTTCTTTGCTATGATTTCAGTACAACTTTGAGGCTGAGGCACCCTTTGGGTAGCCACCCTGACATCCAGACATGGCACTGACTGACCCATTGGTGTCATAGAGGAAGAGTTTAAGAGTTGGACCTTGTGCTAGTTGATGCAGAAAATAATCCAAGTATATTTTAAGTCTAAATTAAGAGTCAATAGAGAGGTGAAGACAGAAGGGGAAATGAGACATTATGAAGCAGTGCACTAGAAAGCAATCTCAGCATGTTAGTACTCACCAGTTATCAAATTCTTTGAAAGAAACATGGCAAAAATGAGTTCTAGGGAGAGATTTCAGAGACAGCTGTAGCACTCTTTGCACCACAGCCATCTCCTCACTGGAAGGAGGATGGCAACTCTGCACCCACCACTGATGGTACTGCCAGAGCTGAAAATGGTTCTCTGTGTGTATGGAAACAAAGCATGAAGGAATATGGTACAAAACACTGAAAGGTGCAGTGTGAGAATAAAAGGAAAGAAAACAAAAACTTTTAAAGAAAAGAAACCTTATTATACATAGGTGTTAGTAATCTGAAGAATTTACTGTTGTGTGATTTTGTGCATTGACACTAGCAGAACTTGGGAATTCTGATGTTTTTACTGTGCAATGGAGCATCCAGTGTTGTTGAGGACTGGAATGGTATTAAGCATCGGCTAAGGTATGTCAGCAAGACATGCTTTCTCGGGATAGTTTGTTCCATGGGCAGCTGTCTAGCCCCATGTAAAAGCAAAAATACTTCATCCTGCATGGGGAATAAGGTGACACCTCTAATATGTAATAAGGCATAAACAAGAATAAAAATGTCCTTTGCAATTAAACACAATGGAGCCTGCTTGAGTTCTCAAGGGTCTACTTAAGTCTGAGTTCCCCATGCAGTAAGGGCAATAATGGTGATTCTCTTCCCCACCCATTGGCTTATTTACACTCATAAGAACTCAGTGCGTTTGAAATTTACATCCTTCTGTTATGTTTAGTTGAAATTGACTTGCGAGTTCAAAAGCAGCGAGGGAACACACCTGCTATATAAACACATGTACGTGCACACACACACCCACCGTCCTGTGTGATGGCACAAGCCTCCTTCCGAGACCAGGCTAAAAGCAGCATGTGCACAAAAACATCCCCTTTGATCCTGTCCCAAACCGGGAGCTGAACTGACGCCAGCACTTCACCCGTGTCCCCCGAGGCCGCGGAGCGCCCCGCGCAGCACAAGGACAAAATGGCGGGCGCGGGCCCGCTGCTCTGGGGCCGAAGCACAGCGCTGGCGCAGCGCGGCCTCACTCACCTCCACCCGCTCCTGGTTTCCTTGCACTGAGCACTTTAGGGTAAAGGGTTTCAGCCGTCTCTCGGAGCCCCCAGAAGAGCATTTTTGACCCGGGTGCTAGAAGACATGTGCCGGAGGGCGCGGGTGCGAGGCCACAGCCCGGCCCGGTCCGGCCGCCCCTCAGGCCGCGCTGCGCACACAGCGCGAGCGCCTCCGTTCCCGCCCCCGCGGCCGCGCTGGAGCCGACCCGCGACCTGGCCGCTGAAGGCCGCTTACATTGCGGAAAGCGCTGAGGCGTTCCTGGACAGCAACTGCGAGAGAGCGGCGTGTGAGCGTGGCGGGGTGGCTTCCCGAGCACATGTCCTCTTGGCGCCCTCCTCGCCCGGGCGAGCCCCGGTCCGCCCCGAGCCGCCGCCCGCACAGGGCCCGTCCTGCTCTCCGCAGCAGCTTCGGGACGCCTTGTCCGGAACGAGGAGTATGGTACAGCGAGGCGGTGTCCCCCAGGCTGCTGGGGTGGGTGACGGAGCTGGCAGCAGCGGGAGCACGTCGAGGATCGCTCCCAGCAGCGGGCACTTTGCAGCCGCGGAGCTGTCTGGTGTTAGTGCGCTGGGGTCCCAGCAGCTCACAGCAGCAGCCGGGAGCAGGGACTGCACAGACAGCCTGGCTGCTCACAAACACACTGTCTGCTTTTTCCCTTTTGTTTTTAAGTTTAGTTTTGTTTTTAAGTTTTGGTTTGCGATTGATTTTTTTTCTCAGAGTTGATTAAACATTTCCTGTTTTCAACTTTCCAGAAAGGTCCTCAGAAGCTTCCCCCGGCTGCTCCTGTGCCGGCAGCCTCATGCCTCAAGGTCCTCTCCTGCTCCTAGTGTGACACAGGAAGATCTGTGTGGACTTGGTGACCAGGCGAGAAATGTCTCTGGTGTGCCTGCAGCCCCATCCCGGCCTGATGCCATCTCTGCGGGCATCAGCTAGTCTCACAAGACCCCAGACAGGAGCTCTGTGACTCAGTGCATCCTGTTTGCAGACAAGGTGCAGAGAAAGTTGTCTGCAAGTGGGAAATAAACCTCAGAGCATCAGTTATTTCTGCTTTTAGCGCTGATTCGGGCAAAGTCATCCTCAGGCTAGACCATCAGAGCTGATCAAAGGTCCAGTGACTCACATAGCAACAAGCCCCTGAAGCAGAACCTGACAAGCAGCTTGGGCTGGGTTTCATCCCATTGACCTCAGGTCAGCCTTTAGAGTCTGTCCCAGCCAGTGGAGCAAACCAGGTACCTCCGGGAACAATTAATGTGAATGAATTTGAGTTTCCTTTTAAAAGAAAATGTAAGACATCCTAGAAGCATGCGGATGTGACCCTGCAGCTCTCTGTGTCCATGGCCAAACCTCACATCCAGCTCATGGCTGCATCCAGCCCAAGTCTGGAGGAGAATCTCCTGGCCATGCCAGTCCTTTTGATCATCCAAGTCTTCCACAGCTCCTTCCACAAACTCCTCTGGACTGGAAGAAATAAAGTGCTTTTTCTCTGCTTTCTGACCAATCTCTAAAGACCAATCAGAGCTTGAAATTCAAACTGAAGGATGAAAGCTGCCTTGAAATTCTCACAAGCTCCCGTGTCTGCCCAGCAAGCAGCACGCCTGACCTTCAGCTGAGCTGCACAGGCATTTTGCCAACCAGTAAAATAAAATTTCACCAATTAACTTTCAGTACTGGAGAACTGGGCTAGAAGTACTCAACTTTAAACCCAGATAATGTGCGACAACTTTCAGTGCAAATGTTTAATGGGCTTCAGTATTTCCTGCAGCTCTGTACTATCTCCCACAAACACACACATCATCTGTGTGGGACCGAAGGGAGAAAAGATTTCAAGTGCTTACTATAGAAGTAGAAACGTCATCATCACCTCCTAGTTTCAGTGGTATGGGTACAAGTATCTCTAGAATCCAGGCTTCACCTTTGTTTAAAAATGCCTGTGCTTTGTGTTATCCTGATAGCCAGCTAGGGATCCCAACATGATTTGGAATTAATTTAACTTCTTGCCTTAACTTTCCACATCTGACAGGGATGTTGCAAGGATCAGTCAGTGCTGAGGTGGTGATTAATGAGCGGATGTTTCACAACACAGAGCCCAAGGATGCTGAGGATTTTCAGGGCAGTCTGGAGAGTGACATTCCTAAGGAGCTAGTCTGAACTTGGCCCCTCCAGAGCACCCATGCCAACGTGAAATGGAAATACTCCCTAGCCTTCATTTTTGAGAACAGGCTGGTGAATGGTGGGGGCTTCAGTTGATGCTTCTGGCTACCCATAAATTTCTGCAGGATTTGTAACATTCTGAGGGATGTTCCAAGAAAACAGATTAATTTTCTTTCCCCCGCAGTCTTATTTTACTTTGAATCCTTAGCATTTTTTTTTTCTTTCCTAAAACAAGGTATCAAAATATCTTGGATGGAATTATTCAATACATACTGTGAAACACCTTGCCAAAAAACATTCACTTCAAACAGTATTTGTTTGGAGTACCTGAGTTTTCCTTCAGCCTCAGGAATTCTGCTTAGCACAACTCCATAATATTTTAAGATGGAAACAAAACAACATTAAAATTTATCAGCCATATGCAGGGTTTTTTTTAGACTTCATTCATTGATCTTGGGTAACAGAAAATAAGTTTTTAGGGAGTTCTTTCAATTTTTTTACGTGTGTCCATCCTGTTTTCTCTTTTTCACAACGTTCTGTATTATTGTCTTACAAGTTCTCAGAAAGGTTACCTTCAGGTTGTGAACAAACTGAAGTCAAAATGTAAGCATGTAGCTCTCCTCACTAACACATGCCTTGACTAGCATCAATATTTCTGAAATACCTATCAGTGAAACATTTCATATTTTCAGGATTTTCTCCAAACACTACTGTGGCCATCCCACAGAGGTGATTTAGAGTAGCTTGTACTCTTTATGGGTTTATAATCCGTGCAATAGACTCAACCACAAATGCACCAAAAAAAAAAAGATATATTTCAACAACCAGCTAAAAACATTTTCCCCAAAAAGCTTCTACCCAAGAATGACTTTACATCAGAAATGTGACATTCTTTAAGGAAAAGGAAAAAAAAAACCCAACCAAACTCCCAACTTGGGAGTGCTTGCTCAGGCTCCATGATGATGATAACATGTTTTTATTACTTGCTTGGGTCCTGTTGAGATTGTGTCAGTAAACAAGCCCATCTTTTGTGGTTTTTTTTTTAATATTTGTTTTTGTTCAACAGCTGAACTAAACAAAATCCTTCTAAATTTGTTTCACTCACAGGAAGAAAATTATATGACAGGCCATCCTGGACCATAAAAACCTTCTTAATAAGAAACACTACTCCAAGAAAAGAGCTTTTACTATGCTAAAGAAGAGGCAGGCATACAGAAGCACAATGAAAGGAGAGCTGGTCAGAAGGCCAGTGCAGAAAACTGGGTATTGTATAGATTAATGCAATCTCTAGACAAACCAAGTAAAACAAGATGCTGTTGTAGACAGCCTACAAAGCTCTGGGGTTAAAAGAACAAGAAATCAGACTGTCAGAAATCTTGTATCTTTTCATAAGAGTCTTTGTGGCCACATTTATCCACACAAACTCTCAGGCCATTGACATCTACCAAAAGCATTTCCTGCCCTTCTGTCTCAAAACACACACGTCCTCCTGGAGTGGGAACCCTGAAAAGAACATGTTTTGTGTATTTCCTTGTATGTTTCTTCTTGCCTGGAGTAACTGTCCCCAGGGATGTACAAGACATATAAGCAGCATGGAAGCCAAGACAGATGCTGGGTAAAACAGGCTGGTGGCCACAAGGACAGAAAGTGTCCTGAGCACAGCGCTTCTGAGGGGATGGGAGGTTATGGATCCAGCAGAGTTGGAAAATGGTGGCTGCTCTTCAGTTTGACCACATAATAGCTAAACTGCTGTATTTTCCACACTGCTCAGCTAAACAGCTTAAAGGCTCAAAGGCCTTCTAAGGAATCCATTTCATCCTAAACAATTCCAAGGCCAACCTGACCAAAGCCTTTAATTCATGCCAGTTGAAGTCAAAAGCTTTATGGTGCTGGTTATTGTTTAATATTCACCAGCAGGATGAAGTGCAATGGCCTCGTTCCCCTTGACCTCCCACTGCAGAGGTGACCAGAAGCTGATAACTGGGATTCCTCAAAAGAGCTCCCTGGATCAGTCCTCTGCTACCAACTTCATTTGGGTGCAGCTCTGCAGCCTCCTCATTACCAGAGCATATTGCTGACCAGTTCCTGCTATGTTCATCCGATGAAAGACCTTATTTAAACAAAAATTTGAACATCTTTGCTCTGCCAGGCATCATTGGCTGAAAATATATTAGTAAATGGTTTGTCATGAGCAAATCCAGACCAGAGTTTCGCTCTAGGTTCCTTGAATTCCAGTTATGAGATCCTCAGTTTTCAGCCAGGTAGGTAAAAATCATTCACATTTTACAGAGGGGGAAACTGTGGTGGAGCAAAGAGTGTAAGAAATGCACCCAAGATCAACAGTGATTATTTTTTTGTGGTGGACTGAAGAGTCAAGCTCAGAACCCCTGCCACCCAGTGGGGTGCTTTCACCACTCCACACTCCTGCCTTTGCAAGTCTGCTAGAGCTGGGCTGGCAGACAACACTTCAAACCCAGTGGCACCAGTCAACCCACAGAGAGCAAACCAGTGCCCAGGGGCAGCAGCTGGACTGCTAAAAAGCAGAAGACACATCACACACATCTGCAGGAAGACAAGCCTATGGTCAGGGCAGGAGTGTCCCAACACCATCTAAGGTATAAAGAACTAAAAATTGGCTGCAAAGCAAACTACACAGACACAGTGTGGAAACCACTTGCAAACAGCCCTGCCATCCAGGCCAGGACCTGACAGATCAGACCACCCACTCCAGCACAGGCTTTAGGCACCACATACCTGGTGAGCAGTAGGGGAGGAATTCATGTCACCTAATTTCCCATGCCCAGAAGGTAGAGCTGGCCACCCGCATGCTCTTCAGTAAATGATTTTTAAGGACACATTTGTCTGACCTACTTTAGAGGTCTATTTTAAGATAAGTAAAATTATGCCCTGCATATATATATATAAAAAATAGAGAAAAATATTAAAATGGCAGCTGCAGAGTCCAGCTTGGATGGAAATACCTATGCTTCATACATCTACTTTTGATCACATCTGTTTAACCCTACATGACAACTGAGAAAAAACTCAAATTAAGTAGAATTATCTCAAAAACCTGTGAAGTGTTTGGATCAGAGTAGCTTTCTTTTATTAAAAAATAAAATAAATTCTTTCACGTAAATGTAGTGCAGTATCATTTGGGTAAAACAGGTATCAGAGCTTGTCTGGTACTCGTTTGCATGTGAAAATGCTGCACTGGCTGTGACAAATGAGGCTAAGAGAGTGATGATGGGCAGAGGGAATGACAGGGAAGTCCTCAGCTTTGCTTCAAGCTGGGGACCCACTTGGGCATTTTTGATGTTTGTAGCTGTGCAGTAGGAGCAAATCAGGTATGGCCTGGCTGTCCACACGAGTGAGGATGAGGTAGAGGCACAACATCAACTTGTGCTTCACTTCATTGCCAGGGGAAGGTGGGAAGGCTCCCTCTTCCAGTGTCAAGGCTTCTTAACTTTATTTTTTCCTATTAGGAATAAATTATATTATTAAGAGCTATTGTCACTCACATCACAGCAGTGGATTTATACTGTAATTTACAAATAGTGGAAAGGATGTGTAAAGGTACAAAACAGAATTATAGAGAAGGCAAGGATTTTCTTGCTTATGATTCCTCTACGTGTGAGTTTCACCAGAAGAAAGCTTCTTCTTATGCTCTTCACCTTGGCATCTGTAGGTGATTCAAAAGGAAATTCCTTCCCACTTCATCTCTGAATTTTGCCTACATTCTTCATATTTCCTTACAGATTTGTTTTGAGCAGCAGCAATTGCTCCTCAAGGACTTATAATACAACATCACCCTTTCTTTGCTAAGGCCATCAAAGCCCTTTTTAGTCACCTGGCTGCATGGGGTCTTTTCCAGCAATGCATTGAAAATTAAAAAGTCAGTGAGTCTACAAACTTGTCTGAAAACATGTTATCTATAACATGAAATGCCTGGTAGCTTAGAAGACAAAAGTTAGTGGTCACTGCCCAGATCAGAATAGATAATCTTACATTCCCAGGTAAAGGATATCTTTGGGGCATTCACAGAAGAAGCATCAATATGAAAAGTATTTTTGACCATTTCTTTGATGTGAGCCTGTGCGTCCATTTGCAGCAGGTACATGAACTGCCATGGAAAAAAGTGTGTATTGACCATTCTTCCCATTGCACTTCTTTAAGGGATGCTAAAAGGACAACAAATCCCAGCTGGTCATCCAAGTTGGTTAATGAGCCACAGAATCACACTACACAAACCCATTGTTCTGCACACATTATTTTGGCATAAAATACCCCAACATTAGTTCAGAAACTCTTGGAAAGCAGAGCTGTAAGCTGCAGCCTCATTATCAATTCTTCCACCATCCCTTTCTCCATCACAAGAAGGAACCACACACAGGCCTTTTCACATGCCCCAACGTGTCTGAGGTGCTCACCAAAATGAACAATCAGTCCTCCCAGTGCTGCATGAAGAAGTTCCTGCTCCTTGGAGACTGCATAAGCTCCCTGAATGCCCCAACATGCATGTAATTACCAGCAGCCCTAAGGTTAACATAAATCAAAGTGAGAAGTCAGCTGCCAGTGGCACTTCAGATGCAATGCCCACGTCTGGAATGGAGCTGAGCTAAAGCACTAACCCCATCCAAGTCCCTGAATGGGCCATGGCTTGTAATGGGCTGGCACAAAGCTACATTATGCCACAAAGTGCACCTGCTTCTAGAGCTGCTGTAGCAGCAGCAAAGAGAGATGGCACCTGGCAAGATGGCATTTCCTGACGCCTGCGATGACGGGGCAAAACAAATGCCCAACAAACAGATGGTGCCTACAGAGGTGGGAGCTATATGAACCAACAAAGGGCATTACAGTGACAACAAATAACACTGCTCTCAGCCCCCTCTAAACTGCCACACACATCCTTAGTGGGTGGTAAAGACAGGCCTAAATTCAGGTGCCTTCTCTCCCAGGAGAAAGGGATCTTGTTTTTCAAGTTCATTGCTCCTCAAACTGTATGAAAAAGATTAGAATCACAAAGACCCACTGAGCAGTGTCTGTCCCTCAGCATAAAGACAGCAAAAAAAGAAACCCCAAGGACTGACAGTGCTAGAAACAGGCCATCTGCAAAGGGATGTAAATGTGACTGTGCCCCCAAGTCATGGCTTGCAGTCTTGGAAAGCAGAAGCACACTGACTGAAAGCACACAATTAGTGCCAAGAAGAATATAAAGTATGGGAATACAAGAAGCGGGGAGGTGGCCGAATTTGCAAGAGGAAAACAAAAGTTTGTTTATCTCCATTAATTCATTGCAAAACTTGGAAGTAACAAACAATCAGAGGTGCCTCTGCCATCAGTTATTGATTCTGATGGTGTCCAGCTCCAGTTGCAGCACCAGTTACAGAATAAATAGCCTGAAAGAAGAATTACTTCCTGAGCCACAATAGCTGTGCCCTGACACATACAAGCGAATGTCCTTCCCATAGCTCTTGTTTATCCAGTTTTTAAAGTGTTATGACTATAGTGCTGGATAGTCCTGTCATCTACTGAAATAATTCATCCTTATTTCCATAAGGCCAATTATTTCTTGAGTCACGACCCACAAGATTTCACAACAGTGTCAAAATAATAATTGCATCTCAAGGATCTGAAAAAGCTTTGCAAATCATGGACAAGATCCCGTCTCCCTTGGCAGGAGATGCCCCAAGTTCATACTCATAGTGTGCAAAGTTGCAGTCTCCTTGGAGACTGAAGTCACTTCTTATGGGCAGTGTGGGAAAAGGAGAGCTGTGGTTCTCCACATACCTAAGGAGAAACTGGAAAGTCTAACATGTCTAAAATCACCAATAGCAGCTCATAGGTGGCAAGATACTCTAGAAATTTATCCCTGGGCCACCATCCTGAAAAAGCAGTCCATCTCTTCTTATCCTCTGTTGGTGCCATTGCCCTAGACACACGTGTGTGTAGGCCCCAGGACCTTTATGCTGACAAATCAGAGCCAGACTCAGCTCTGCTTTGCTCACCTTTTGATCCAGTTGCCTGAATTCTAGTAGATCACTTGGGAATATGGCAAAGGATTGTCTTCCTTTTTTTGTCTTAAGTTCTAGAGAAGAAAGACATCTCGAAATAAACTCTGGAAAAGCCTGGCCAGACCTATGGCTGCAGTGTCTGTGGTGGCATTAGCCACTCCAGGGGGTCAGCAGAAGGTAAAAAATGAGAGAGTCAAGAAGATGCAGAAGTAGGAGGAGAGGAGAGGAGAGG
>VYZU01046146.1:0-24335 GCA_013401355.1 Ceyx cyanopectus | reverse complement strand
GAGAAGCTGCAGATTCAAACAAGAAGCACTTGTGATGTGTGTGGGGAAACTACAACAAAAAAGCCCAACAACAACCCAAACAAACAACACCCCCGAAAAAAACCAACCTACCAAACACAAAAAAATCAACTGAGCAAGAGAGTGAAAGGAAGGAGAGAAAAAATCAGCTAAATTGAGATGTGAAGAGTGGCTAATGACTTTGCATGCCTTATTTCTAAAGACCTCAGCTTAAAGAACAGATTGTCTCACATTTGAATCAGTAGAGATTCTCCACTGGGATCAGCATCAGGGGAGTGGGCAGCAAACCTGAGAATCAGGACAGCAGATACCAAATCTTAGCTTTGCTGTCTGCTCTTAACAAACATTCACTGCCTCTGCTTTTCACTTCCTAGCCCAAGCTGTCTTGACTATACAGCATGAAGATCTGAAGGAGGAGCTGCCTCCCATTCTGGATGGGACACCTCCTACCTGAGTTCAGACATCAGTAACACAGGTATCACTTCAGCTTCCCTTGCAGCTGGTGAAGACAAAGCTGTCTCAGGAAATCAGTGTTAGGGAATTTTAGGGAGCTTTCATGCTGTCCCACTCTCTGTTGGAACTATCTGTACTGTTTGCATTGCCCATAGCTCTGATACCAGCACTTACACTGCAAACTCCTACACTTGGCCACCTAAATCACAGCCTATAGATCTCTGTCTCTATTTCAAGGCACTCAGATTCCAGACAGGACCTCAGGACACAGCAATGACATAGCTAATGTTATCGAGATCTGAAAGCCCTGAGGCACTGGGCTCACAGCCACTGGTTATTTAAGGACTCAGTTCCATCCTGAACCATGGCTAGAAAAGCACTGGGATTTGGGACTTAAATGCCTTTGTGAACCAAGATCCAAATTCTGGACTTACTGGAAGTGTAACAGCAATGTACTCTACTCACCTTCCAAGGGCTTCTGTGGAGTTGTTGTGGTTTCATACTCCCTCTGACATCCACTGCTGCTGATCTGCTGACCTTAGGGGTCCTTGGATGCAACCTATATTTGGGGCAGAATGAGACTTGGTACTGTGCCTTCTTCCCAGTCCCGAGAACCAGCCTATAATCATAAAATGGCAAACCACAGAAAGTTTGGTGTGCCATCCAAAAAAGTTCACATGAAAACATTAGGGACAGGAACGGGGATCCAAATCTGCGGAGAGCAAACAGGGCTTCTTACCATAGCAGGGAGAAAGTGCTTGTAACAATAGGCATTTTGTGGTGCTTCACTTCGAGTCCCAACTGGAGCCAAGGAGTGCACACCATCTGCAGATGTATTTTAGACTGCAATGAACTGTTTGTTTTGGGTTTTTTTCTATGGACTAGAGTAAAAAAAAAAAAAAAAAAAGGCTGGGAAAGGCTCTGGGTTGTCACTTGCATCCATTCAAATATAGCTAGTCAGTCACTAATGACAACCTACATTGAGACATGTCCAAAATGCAAACCAAGCCTTTGACAGAGGTTTTTTTAAAAGTCTGAATAATAAGGGTTTAGGGATTTTTCCTCTGCCCTTCTTTCTTTTCCCCTCAGTTCTTCAGGGTCCCCAGATCAGAAGCAGGCATGCCAAAATACGAGGGGAACTGCCCATCCTGCCAGGTTCCCTCAAGGCTCTGAATGCTGTTATTCTTCATGTCCCACACCAGCCTGGCCAGGGCCCCTCTCACTCTAGCTCCTTGCTGGCTGTGGGGCTGTGAGCACAGGAACCTCCCCACTGACCAAGGCAACGTGTTCGTTTGCCTGTGTGGCAGCCAGGGACAGGCACATTTCAGGAAGGTAGGAACTAGTAAAGCCAGAATTAATCTCAGCTCTCAGGACACGCAGCCCTTCCCGCCCCGCTGACCTGGCATGCCATGGGGGGACTGACATCCTTCTTCAGATCTGCCCTCAAGAGGGGCCTCTGTGTACAACTTAAACACAGTTTTAAACAACATCATTCCACGAGAGAAATCAAAATGTCCAAGATTGTCTTCTTTTTCTTATATCCTCTTCCTTAATCTGAAAGGCAAACAAAGCCTCAGCTATTTCTAGATAGTATTCTAAACCTTTCCACTGTACTACAAAATGCTGTAAAACTGCTTTAGTTACTAATTGAGCCACTGAGTGCAGGAGTTTATTGAACCAGACTGAGCCAAGAAACTGGAGCCTGTGTGAAGACTCTTTTCATCTTTATCATTTTAATTCCACTCTTCCTCTTAATTAAACAGTTTATTTTTGGGGGATAAAGAGGAAACCATAAATGCAATTACTTGGGAATTTCCAAGCAATTATTGTCCTGCAAATGTATCCCTGGACACTCAAGTATTTAATGAGTCTCATTACTGGCTAATAAACCAGAAGAATAAGAAGGAAGGCCTGCATGGACATCAGATCATTTGAAAGTGGACTTCAGCAGGATTGGGATGAATCCCACTGTTTTTTCCTAAGAGCGGGAAGATCTCCTCCAACTTTCTGTAGCTGTCACAATCTCATGCTGCAAGGATATTGTATTGTCCTAGCAGACAGTTAAAATGGTAGTTGGGTAGCTACAATTAATAGCAATTATACAAATAGTTCTGATAGATATCAAATTACTCACATGAACACATGAAAACACCTCTCAGGCTAGAAAATATCTTTGCACCAGCCAGGTTAAGACCAAGAAATACATCTCTTTGTAGCAGACAAACAATAATTCTGATAGATATGGAAAATGTGGCTTCTCTTTCTATCATGGTCTGGGTAATGGTCAGAAATTCACACAAGCAGAGCTTCAATATAAAAACACACGAGTCCTGACAATTCAACAAGAGGTTTTTCCTTCCACTCTCTATGCTTCTATGTCTGTTGGGTTTTCTGCCCACTTACATTTAGCACATTTAAAAGAACAGCAGAACAAGCTTTATTTATGTCCATAAAATAAATTCAGAGAGTTAAAGGGCTGATGCCTGCAAAAGGTGATGAAACTTCAAAAGGCTGCAAAGGCAGCGGATCTCCTTGAACGTTGTGACTCCAAGTCCAGAATCAACAAGTTTGTTGGGAGCAAGCGATGCATGGCACAGCATGAATGAACTCAAAATAAAGAATACAGTGGGATATCTATGTGTTAGGCACAGAGCATAATAAATCATAGCTGTACATACATCATTATGGTCACCCCAAAGGAATTCATGGTTACAGATTAACATATGGAGATATTTTCACCTTCCTCAGAAAAGAAATTACCACAGCCTACATTATGTCAAGAAAGAATCACAGAATCACTGTAATAAGAAGTAGAGAAAAAATGTGCATCCAGCTGAAACTAGGCAAAAACTTGGTACAGAATCATACAAAAGGGCTGAAAACAATCCAAGGAGTCACGTAGCACCTTCTGCTGCTGCAAGATAGCAGCCCTGCAAAGAGCTTGGGGGTACTGGAGAATGAGAGGCTGGACATCAGCCAGCAACGTGCACTCACAGCCCACAAGGCCACATCTATGATGGGTTACATCAAAAGAAGCATGGCCAATGCTTCTTTTTTCTATTCCACTCTGGTGAGACCCCCACCTGGAGCACTGTGCCCAGCTCTGGGGTCCTCAGCACAAGAAAGACATGGACCTGTCAGAACAGGTCCAGAGGAGACCACAAAATTGATCAGAGATCTGGTCTTTTATGAAGAAAGGCAGAGAGAGTTGGGGTTGTTCAGCCTGGAGAAGAAAGACTCCAGAGGAGACCTTATAGCAGCTGTTTAATATTGCAAAGGGGGCCTATCAGAAAGATGAGAACAGATTTTTTACAGGTTTAACTCCTGTATGAACTCTGAATCTCCAAATTATGAAATTGTAGACAATATAAAAGCTAGTTTATGAACCAACAGCAGTATTTTGTCTGCTCCAGCAGACATGCATTTGGACCAGCAGCTAATCCTCTTAATAATTTCTCACAAGCACTACTGATGCTAACAGTGTCTGTCTGAGCCTCATAGTAGGATCTCTCAGGCTATGCACTTCAGACAGCCTGTAAAAACACACTGGTTTAATATGCTTAAATCCCATGCAGCTGAAAGAGAGCAGAGAGACAGCCCGTGTCACCACGAGAGCCTGTCTGTTCACACAGTGGTGACTGTGCTCATCAGTGCCTGTCTGGGGAGGCTTAGCAACAATTTCTAACTCATATGAAAACATCATCTATTTTGGTGATAGATGCCTAGCACAGAAGTCAAGGCAAGGGTTGAAGTTGACTTTGCTTGTCTAATCCAAAATTCTGACCTTCCCCCTTGATTTTTGGCCCATGCCTCATCCCCCAGGCTGGAGATGCTCTTTCAGGAATGCAGTAGGACTTGAAGAAGGGATGAGGGAAGAACCAGCTTTCCACCTCTGTTTGCAAATCTTGCCACTCCAGTCATCAGGTACCAAAGCAGCTCTTCAGTGTCTGCTCCTCCTGCTTCCTCACTCTGGACCTGAGCTTAAAAATGGCATCAGCCAGTCTTGCCCTCCTTGGCTTCCTGCTAAGAGGCTAAAGCTTCATCCTGTAGCTAGACAGTTTGAACATGGCCCTTCAACAACACTGTCTGGAAGGTGGGATGCTCCCTTCAGTCTCTGAAATACAAAATAAGTTGCTGAGGGTTTCCACAGTGGCCTCTGTACCAGCAACCTCCACGTGCAGGGCAGTAAAATGGAGCAATCTGCACCTTTCACCTCAGCCGTCTGCTTTTCATTTTCTCTTTTAATCACAGGCAGATTTCTCCTATCATGTGTGAGAGTTTAGCAGACCCAAAGACCCCTGCAGAGCAGGAGATCCAAACTCAATGCCAAATTAATTTTGTGCCTGCTGATTTACCCGATCCCTGGTCTGAAAAAGGGGATTTGCTGAATGTTTTACCCCCATCAAGAGAAAAGGGGAGATTTACACTCATGGGAAGGTAGCTAAGCAAATAGCAGCAGTACTATGGACAGTCTTCCCCTGCTTCAGGTGCAAAACCACCTTCCTATGGTAAAAAGAAACAAAAACCATAAAGAAAAATGTGGATGGTTACTGATACACCCAGCTCAGCACCAGCTGACCTCTGCTTGTTTTTCTACATGTTCTGCATTTGCACAGTACCTTGCATGGCTAAAAAATAAATCATTCCAGCTCTTATCAATGGCTTAAAGGTCATCAGCTGAAGAAGGTGAGGGAGAAGCAGAGATGCATGCTGACTGCATGTTCCAGGTGTGGATTCACATGGAGGCTTCTCACAGGAGAATCTGGGAACCCAGAAAGTTTTTCCAGCTGATAGATGTAAGTTCACAGTCAGTGTGGCCTTTGAGAGGCAGTGGGTGGCTTCTCAAAGGTATTTCTAACAGAGGGAATGATCCAGAGCTTTCCAGCCCAGCAGGAACAGTTCTCTGGATGGATCAGTCTCTCATGGAATTGTTTCCATCACCCCATGTCCATCATGGTGGAATAGGGTGAAGCATACATGGTGGGGCAGCTCTGCTCTGAGACATGTGCCAAAGGCTAGTGGGAAAGTTAAAGCAGCAGGGAGCAGATTCCTCAACACCCAAGGGTGAAAACTCTACACTTAACCCCCTCTCTGAAATGCTTATACACCAATGCACGAAGCATGGGGAATAAGCAGAAGGAACTGGAGAGCTATGTTCAGCTGCAGGGCCATGATCTCATTGCAACTTGTAGTAATTGCAAATACAACTGCTCCCGAGAACCAGAGGGATTTAAACAGGCAGGTATGAACCTTGTCTGGTGTAGACAGGAAGGATTATTGTAGGAAGCTGAAGTGGCAATGGGGAGGAGGGGATATTCATGCTGAACGTGCTGCTCTGGCTAATGAAAGTGCTGAGGCAACACGTCAGTTGTTGTCAGTCTCACAGTGGTCTGTCAGCAATGGTGCTGTGTGGTGTGCACTTCCCAGACCAGCAGCCCCCTGTGCACAATGCCATTCATGTAAACTGTTTGCTTGCTCTTCTGCAAAGACAAGACAAATGGCTTGTCTGAAACAAACTGCTTTGTCATGTGCTGACACGATGGTCCTGAGGGGACACTGCTTTGGGAACACAGACTGGTCAGCTGGAGAGGGAGGATGCTGGGGACACCTGAATGGTACCTGTCACCCTGAGCCATCCACCCTGCAGGCTGCACCACTGGCAGAGGTTCTGGCTTGCAGCAGGCACTGGCCCTGCAGAAGAGACTCTCAGGTTTGTCTCCTTGGCTCAGACACACCACTTTCCCAGTTTTTCCCCTAAATAACTTTTCTTGGCAGTAGTCAGCTCATCAGCAGTGACAGCCACATGAGGAGCAGCAGTGTCCTGTCAGCTTGCAAAAAGGGCTAAAAAGCAGCCCTGCCTTCTGAAGTCACCCGAGTTCTTTCAGAGGACCATATGCCCCAAACCACTTGCTCAAACTGCTGCACTATTGACCCACTAATCCCAAATTAGATACACAGGAAGCACAGCAATTCTCAGAGAATCCATGTCTGAGTGTTATCCACAGACATTTGGGAGCAGTGTCTCTCTGGACCTGTGCTGGTGGGGGGCCATGGCCCCACCAGGGACAGAACCTTAAGTTCATTTCCCTCCCCATGCTTACCACACTGTAAATACTGTGCTGATATGCTGTAGCTATTATGATCCCATGGCTTTGTTCTTCTGGGTAATCTCTTCCTTTTCAAGGACAAACAGAATAAGGAGGTTTCTAACGTGCTGGAAATGCTAGGGAATAGTCAGTGCTCGAGATAACTGTCCTCTCAAGGTTGGTTTACTGCCAACCATCCTAAATTGCTCCCTCAGCTCCAGGCACAGAAACTCTCACTGATGCTGGGGAGCTCTGACGAATACAAAAGCAGGGGACCCGTGTGACATCAATTTTAACCTGTTCAGAAGACATCTGCAAACTCCAGATACAACAACTGTGCAAAAGTTTGAGCGGGATATCAAGAGCTGGAGATGCAGAGCCAGGCATCTTCCCCCCCTCTGTGGCCATTCACAAAGAGTTAAGAGCAGATTAGAGCACCTCATGTACGTAGAACAGGGCTGGCCAGACACAGCCAGGGTCCAGCTGCCAGAGAGCCATGTTCTGCCAGTTATGGTGTGCCCCTGTGCATGCCTTGCTCTTTGCTGTACAGACTAAAAGGAGTGCTAGAAAGGTTAAGGGTCCTTGGGTGATGGAAAGGCGTATTCTGGAGAAAAAGGTGACATCACAACACACTAATATTTGTGAACAAAAATAAAGTTTGGGCCTCGAAGCAGGAATCTCAGGAGGCAGACTAAACCTGCCAAAAATGCCAGTGGCTTGTAAAGCCCCTGTCTGGTGTTAACCTCTTTCCAAGCAAGGAGGCATAAACTTGCCAGACACTGGCACCTGAGCTGAGGACTGGGGAGCAGAAGGAAGAGGCCTGGAGATGAAGGCTAGGGCTGGAGAGCACCTTGCTGGCCAAAGGAAGCCTTCCTTCAAACCTCATTGAAATGTGAATTCTGCCATTGTGCAAGGCCTGAAACCTGAATGCTTCCTGACGTCCCACACTGCTATTAAAAATAAACTGAAAAGGTTTCCAACAAAGCAGCACATTTTGTATATGCCAGGAAGAAAATGAATTAAAAATGCATATCTTTGTTTCTTCCTGACAGTCTCCCATTGATGCAAAGCACCGAGCAAACTACAGCAACAATCAGTGCTCTGCAAAGAGTTGCCCTAACCAAGTATGGAGGAGGGTTTGTTCCCCACCCTTGGACTGTGCTCACTAATAATCTGGATTTCCATGCACATCTCCCTCCCCACCATGGGGCAAGCTCAAGGTCTATTTGCGTGCAATGAGTCTTGAAGGGACTGAGCTCGTTAAACCATCTCTGACACTGTGGAAAAATCAGGAAACTTTAATTAAGGGAGCAAAAAGAAAAAGCCACCCACAAGGCATTTTTGTATTTACTTTCACTAAGTGCAAAACCGAACTTCATAGGAATTTATCCCACAGGAATTTCCAATATTTTAGTATCTGCTTCCGTTAGGACTTGGGACAAAATGTTGAAATATCAAAGCATTTTCATAGAATGAAGTGTTCTGGGAAGCAATATTTTCTACGTCAATTGGACGTGTTTGACTTGAACTTGCAGCTGGCTGAGCTACTGAGAGGTCTCCATACATGTGCCTTGTGGTCCCAGGCTCCTTTACAGACCAGCCTCAGAACATCCCAAACATACACCCAAAATAATCACCAGGTCCCCCAGCACAACACAGAAATGCAACAAGGCAGAAGGCAGCAGCTCATCATGGGATATGTAGTCCAGCTAATGAGCTGTTCTACCTAAGAGAGTGGGCCCTCAGATCTCCATCTTGTCTGATCTGAGTGTACATAAAGGTTGAGCACAGCTGAAACCAAGTGTTTCATTGCAGTACTGCTGACTTTGTTCATTTTTAGCATAAGAGATGGGCAGTTCTCAGCCAGCTGTGACAGTGTCTGCCAGCAATCCAGAGCCATCCCCCATCTCATCAGCACAAGGGCCTTTGTGCTGGTCTGTTGGCCACGCTGGCAGAAAAGGATGGCAGAACTGATCGTGAGTTTGAATTTTTCAAATGTGCCTGGCCCAAGCACTGCTGTTGTATAATTTCCACATCTGATACTTTCTCACATATAGTTTTGTGTTCTACAACTATTGCCTTTCTGGGAATTCAGGTGACCTGTGGCTTATTGAGGAATTTCCTTGCTGAACTTCACTCTTCCAAACATTTTTGGTATCAAGAAAAATAAGCCCTGGTCCACACACACACCTTTTTTACCTTTGAAACCTCAATTTCTCCTGGAGCAAGCATGGATCAGGAGCTGGCCAGGACCACACACAGCTCTTCTAATATCCCAGCCTGATGAACAAGAGGGGGATGGAGGAGACAACCAGCACACTGTGAAGAAAGAAGATGAAATCCACCCATCAACAGAAAAGGACTGTGAAGTCCTTGCTCAGATTAGAAAAAACTATGAAAATGAGTGGAGGTTTTGACAAACTAAGGACAGAAGCCTATGATCTACATCCTAGAGCTGTGCATGAGGGATTCCTCCAGACATGAGCCCCATTTTGGGCAGCCTAAGCAGGCTGCCATGCCCATTGCTTCCTCTCAGACCCCCTGCAGGTCCCCCCATGGGCCAAAGGCTTATGGTTAGCCAGGGACAAAGATGAGCTTCACATTGCCATCTTAGCACCAAGGCTGGCCAAGCTCCTTGAAGAACTCCTTGTGGGGTGGGAGCTGTCCCTGGAGCTTGGCTAGAAATAAATTAGTATTGCATTCCTGTGGATTTCTTGGCAGGCCAAGCAATCACACCCTGCTGAGTTAGGATCATAACCAATCATTTACTGTGGACTTAATTTTGATTTAACCAAATGCTTGATTCCCACTGTAACTCTTAAGTCAACGTGTCACAAGCTGCTAAGATGTATCTATCCGAGGGCTGGAAATGATACATTGGACAGAGGTCTGCAGAACAGGATCGTTTGGTTCCAAAGGCAGGTCTTTGCCCAGCAAAAGGCATTACCAGCAAATGCAGCTCCTTCCTGGAGCCCACAGCCCTCTGTGCATCTCTTGCAGCAAGCACTTGCCCTATTTACAAACAAGCCTGGCTCTTCCCAGTATCTTCAGGCTGTAGGAAGGTTTTTAACACAGTCTCCACAGCCACAAACACACTGTACATGTTGTGGGCTTAATAAACAAAGAAAATTTGTTATGTTTTACATCAAAATATTTCCACCAAGATATGACACATTCTCAGGTCCAATGAGTGGAAGTTTTTACTTCAGAAAAGACTGGGAAAGAAGTTTGTTGTAGCAATTATTAGCTGATATTAATTGGGAGGAGGTCTTTCTCTCCTATAATTCTATGCTAAGTCAGACCAAATCATTTTCCCTTGGACACCATGGTGGCAGGCTCAGATTGTTACAAAAACCAGAACTGTTCACAAGAGCAGAGTCCACCTGACCAGACCTAAATCCTAGAAATGATGTAAGTTGGCTGGAAATCACCTGACTTGCTGGCAGGGTAGGGTCAGCTGGTCCCACTGCTGTAAGGTCTGCCCATGCAGTTGTCCGATCCCAAGGCCAGGACTTCACCTCTTTTTCCTTGCAGTAGAGCCAAGAACACTCAGTCCTTCCACACTGCAAAAGGCTGAAGTACATGGCTTGCTTTCCAGTCAGCCAAGAATCAAGGAAATCACAAATCCTCAACCTTTCAGTAACCTTTAAAAAAACTCAGATAAGTGAGATAGGTGCTGTCATTTTGCATCCCTGCAAATTCATCCTACAGCAGCCCAGTAGGAACCGATGATGAGTCACCCATGGGGGGAGGAATTTGCTGGTGTCAGGGCAGTAGAAAAGATCACTTCTCAGTCCTGCAGGAGCATGAAAATGGATATTTGTGGCACTGGTTTCAGGGCTTTTGTCTCTAAAACACTCATCTCAGTTTGCTTGAGTTATAGGGAGTGAGTGAAGGCACCAGAGAGTCAAACGACGCTTCTCAAAACGTGATTTCTCAGGACTGTAGGAATCAGGCTTTCCAGATGCAAAGTCCCTTTCCAACCTCCAGCAAAAAATGTTCAAACACACAGAGACAGGGGCAGCAGCAGCCTGAACAATCCTGCCTGCTGGTCCAGCTTCAGGTGGGGGTCTCCTTCAGCACCCAGCCATGCAAAGAAGGGTAACATGTTGGCTGACAAATCAGGAAAAATCACTCTTGTGATCTGCTTTTTAGCTACACTTTTCCAGCATCATTTTACCTCTCACCTTTTTCACTCTCTCCCTAATTTATTAACTACACAGTTGTTTCCTATTTCTTCCCCTAGAACTTACTTTGGCCTTTCTTCCAAGGGCTGAGCAGCCACAGAATTACAGCTAAACAGGACAGAGCATCCTCTGGTAACTTCAAAAGTGGAGCCCTCTGGCTCAAATATCTATCACATCTTCCCATATCATCTGCAAAGCCGCGAGTCTGTAAACAACAGCATCTAGCCACAGGTGGGTTTCCTCTCTCTGTAGTTCAGAAATGAAAATAAATTCCCAGCACAGACACAGAAGCAACAGAATTAATTTTCCTGCAGATGCAAAAGACTGTCCAGCTAATGTAGGAAATTAAATGTTTAAGGAAATTATAGAAAGAAAATACAAACTGTTGAACAGGAGCCAAAAAATACAAATTCCATCATTTATCAAAAAAACTGCAGAATGAGCTTGAAACGGTGTGGAGAGGGCTGAATGAAAGGCCATATTCAGGCAGCACACTGTTTAGTTTACTTTTTGGACCTTTTCCCTTTATTGATGCTGTTTGGAGGCCCTCATTCCAAAACCTCTAATGCCGTGTTCTAGGATGAGTTACTAAAAGCAACCATTCTTCTGCATATGAAAACATTTGCTTATTTGCATGTTTGGTGTCTTTAATGCCTCTTTTGTGCCTCTGCTTTTGCAGGGGCGGGGGGAACAGATGAGGGATCTTGAATTTCAGCAGTATTCTGATATAAACTTCCTCTGAGAGAGGGAAGGCAAAGAAGAAAAAGTCTTTGCAAGGCTGAAATGGAGCTGAGGACTGGCTTTCTTGAGTCACTTGAAGGGACTGACGGAGGTGTTTATTCAGGACTCGTGGAGCCCAGACAGTCCTTAAATAAGGACTCAGCTCCGAAGTCCAGCCTCACCTAGCATTCCTTGAACCATGTGATGAGAGATGCCCAATCTGAGCCAGCCCAAGCTGTTGCTGCAGTGACATGAATGCATATGGGATAGATGAAGGGCTCAGAAAGCCACTCCAGAAGCATCTCCACACAGAAAGGACTGAGAGTGCAGTGCTAAGCAAGTGTTTTGGGGCAGAAAACATCCTGGCAGGTTACAGCAGTAAAGTCCAAGCCTCCCTGTGGTCATTTTGGCTTCCCTTGCATGGGCTAGAACATTACAAGAAAGCTGGAAGCATCTGGCCAGCTGTAGACATGTTACCAGCAGTAGGAAATACTTTAAATACTGTCCAACTGATCTGTGAAACTCCCTACTACAGGGCAGTACCGAGACTCTGGGTAGAAGCAGATCAAGGTTTGTTCCCCAGCACGTCAGATGATGTTGAAATGGTGGCTGGTGCTGGGGACATCCTACTCCCAGCAAACAGTCAGGTTAAAACTGCTGCTGAGCTCTGCTGTGCAATGGCAAAGGGCAAATGGGCCCAAAGGGCCTGTGGCCACAGCTCAGGGAAGTGGTAATTCATTATGCCATGGTAATTCAACTGCTTGTGATCTTTTTCCCATAACCAACAAAGCTAGCTGGAATCCAAGAGAATTCCTTGCATTTATGGCTAACAAGATTAACTGCTCATAAGAGCCAATATCACACAAACAAAAAATATGAGGTTTGGAAGACATTAAAATCCCTAGGGTTTAAAGCAGTGAATGGGGATTAGGAAGAAATTTCTCTGAGGTTCAGTTATTCATATCTCCAGCAGCTCGTTACATCTCCTGCCAGAGCCTGCAGCCTTTGCTCGAGGAGCCCTGGCCGAGACAGAGCTGCAGGCAGGCATGGTCTGCAGAGGCAGCTGCAGGGGACCACCTTGTCCCCGTGAATCCCACAGGGCTGCTCCACAGCCTCTCTCTGCATCCCCCTTGACTCGTCAGCACTTGGCACCAAAGCGAAGGATTTACCCTTCAAGGTGTTCCCACGGCTCTGAGCTGCCCTGTAAACACCGGTTTTATTGGAGCTTATCGGTGACTAGAGCCCGGCTTTGCTTTCCCGGGACAGCAGCACCATCTACAGCCTGCTCCCACCCACAGACCCGCGGGAACCTCCCCTCCCTCCGCCTGCCAGCCGCAGCTAGGGAAACAGACAAGCGTTTCACAGAACACTGTGAAAAGACGGGGAAAGAGGAGGTGCCAGACTGCGTGAGCACCTCTGGCAATAGGAAAGCCAGCACACGGTCACACAGCGGGGGTACTGCGCTGGCAGGAGGAGGCTGTGCTTAGAGGCAATAAGGATGTGACTGCAGCTATACATTACCTTGTTCCCAGGTAGCACTCACCTGCTTGGAGAGGAGAGCTCCTCAGCCAGGGGGTGTATGAGCCTGTGCACTGCTCCCATGATGGCAGGTGGAACAAACCACTTGGGCAGTCACCAAAGCAGATGGAGCCAGGACCAAAGCCTGCTCACAGTTTCCCAGACAACAGCTGGGTCCTTGCTACTTTTCCAAAGGCAAAGAGGGTCACTGCCTTCAGTGTCCTAAAAACATCCACCCAGCTCAGGACAATGAGGGCCACAGCACAGTCCTATGCAGCTTGACATGCAGTGGTTTCCAAGGCCACTTACAGAGCAAACTAACACCACACAGCAGAAAACCATCAGAAATCACTCTCCGATGCGTTGTACTGCAGGATACTCTAGCTCTTAGCTGAACATCAGTTTAGTTTCTATCTGCTTGTGTGTCTGCCCCATGTGATGATCAGCAGGGCTTCCCTCCTCACTGCTGTCTTCTGACCACAGGCAGGGGAATGATGCTATCTGAGCAGTTATGTATGCCACCCACCACTACTGAGTGCAGGAGGACCAGTGTGCAAAGCACCAGCCACAGAAGCCTTTGCTGGTAAAACTTCTCTAATGACTCCTGGCATTTCTGCAGGAGGAAGCAGAACTTTTAACCAATGAGCACTACGCAGCACATCAAAAAAGTCATCAGAGCTAAAGGTCCTAAAAAATGTAGTCAGGCCCAAGTCTACATAGCAAAGTACCACTGGATTTTAGTTCCATTTACCCCTTTACCAAAGAGGTATAGAAGCAAGTGCCTAAATTATAGCACAGGCCAAAAGAAATATGACAAAAATATGTGAAAGTCAATGGAAACACGTTGGGAGTTGAAGGGCTCAGTGCCCAACACTGGCTGCTCCCTAAGAAATAGTTCCTTCTGTTTTCAAACGTGCTACAGAAGCAGCCAAAGAAAACCTGTGTGCTTCCATAAAGAAAACCAGCGAGAAGAAAACATTTCTCCTCTTCTCATTGCTCTCACAGGAGAGGAGTTCTGCATTCAAATCCTTGTGATAAATTTTTCACATCAGGTGCCTCCTTTATCCTTTGACTGGCAGATGTCCAGCCAGGCTGCCCAGTGTTCAGCCCTGTCTTATGCAAACAAAGCCTAGGTGAAAGGTTAGAAGAAGCTGCTGCTCAAGCACAGGAAAAACAGGAGTCTGAAGAGCCAGCAGCCCTTTACAGCCACACATCTTCAGAGAAACCCCAGCAGGTGAGACATGAAGATTTGGCTCTTGCCATTGACCCAGCAGGGAAGAGAACCAATCCCACACATCAGCATGACAGATCCAAAGTCTGTGAGCAAAACTCACTGAGTGGTAGAGAAGAAAGGAGAAGAGCTGCTCAGTGTCCAACCCCCTGCAAGGGCTTGACAGCTGCACCCTCACTGCAGTGCAGACCAAGGCTTCCAGGTTTAGAAAGAAAAAGCTTTACTATAAAGCACACAAGTTACACCAGCATGTGCATCTGTGAGATGTGATGGTGGAGGTCAGGCCAGAGATGCTCTGGAGCACTGTGTTAGCAGGCAAAGCATGTGGAAAGAAAGAAAACTAGTGCCAGGATTCCTGGGAGTATTGAATTTCTAGAGAAAAAAAGCCCACAACATTCAGACCAATGTGGAAGCGAGTACCAGTGTATGCAACAGACTGATGATGGATGGAGTGCAAGAAACAAAAACAATTAGTTTTACTGTCTCCCTGGGATGAAAAGCATGTGAATGAGAGGCACATTGGAGAATGGTGTCCAAAGGAATGCAAAGGCTGAGAAGTCTGATGATCACCAAGACTCTAGCAACTGGAAGAGTAAAAAAAAATATAATTATTTGGGGTTTGCTTTTGGTTTTTTCCTCTCACTTGAAACCAAGGAATGGAAGAGAGAGCAGAGACTTCTGCTCCACAGCAAAGAACTTTGGCATCTGCATACAAACTGGGAAGCACAAGTGCTTCCTGGCTCAAGAGAGATCTTTGCAGGTCCCAAGATTTCCAGGAGGAATTCCAGAGGGCAGCAGAGCTAAACCTCCAAGCAGCAAGGCCAGCAGAAGTGTCCAGGGAGAAGATGAGATCAGTAAGCACTCGGGCTGAGCAAATACCCAGCTGCAAGCACAGGAAGGCTGGGAATCAGGAGAGATGGATGGGGAGATCACCTATGACAGGGAAGTAAGAAAGGAAAAAACTTAAATTCTGGACAACAGCACAGAGGGAAGAAACTTACTTTGTGTTCCCAGCTAGTCCTTCCTTGACAGGAGTCAGGCAAGAAAAAAGCAGTTGGTGACTGGGGCTTTGGGGCTTTCCAGAGCAATGGCAGGTGTTGGAGCAGTCTCAGGGCTGGGTGGAATCAGATGGGATTAAAGGATTTTTCCCTCCATGAGAAGATGTCTTGACTCTGTGGTCATCATGAGCAAGAGTGTGACTGTGCCCTTCACCCACCTGCTTCTCGTGGCACATCAGACTGAGGACCATGGTGCCCAGCATCACTCAGCCCCTGGCTGGCACTCGGATGGCAGGGAGCATTTGACAGCATTCAGCTTTTTTGTTTGCCAGTGGCTTGCTATGCACATTACAGTGTAAGGGTTTTTGCTTGTCCTGCTGTTGCAATGTTTATTCCCCAAACTCCAATAGTGGGCTTTTGACACAGTGTTTCCCCAGCAGGGGGAACTGCACAGAGCACAAAGCAAACACTTGCAAGATAAACATCCCTTACATCCCGTGCTGGTCCTAACCCCTCAAAGTTCACCACTGCCTCCCCTGGAGCAATTCAGCACAAAGTCAAAAATTATACTGTGTGATTTTATTTTTTGTGCTTGTTCAGTGAGCTTTTACTGGCAGCTGCTGCCAGGACCTGGGACTCTGCCAATTTCCCTGCTTAAATTGCTCCAGTGTGGACAAACAAAGAAAGCCTATTTAAAGCTTCCTGGACACAAACAGGGTAAAAAAATAACAAAATAAAACAATGTGTAATTATTTGTTTCCTTTATGAAAGGCCTCCTTTGGAGTCCTTTGAAATTGGTTCTGGTATTCACCTATATAGTCACCCAAGTGAATTACTTAATATGAACAGAAATTCCTGAACCAGATTGTAACAGCCAGAGGCAGAAAATCCAGGAGAAAAAGTCTATCTACCTTTGTCTTTCATATTACACTTCCCAAGCCAAGACAGCAACTTGAGCTTCTTGACTTTCTCAGGAGCATTTGCTGCTTCTAATCACACCTCAGAGTCATTTTGTATTTACATTAAGTACAAATAATTTCATATTAATTAAATATTAAGCCCCATCTACAATGCCTGCCTTTAGGTTGTTCTCTCCTGACCTTTGATGTTTCTCACCAGGGCTGCCACCTTCTTGGGCTGTTTTGCAGGCAATCATTGCTCACAGGTGACACTGAGGGTCTTGTCACCTTTTTAAGGTCACTGCCATTGCACTGGGTCCTTCAACAGAATGACAAGCAGCACTGCTGGATGCTCAGCCTGAACTTCATCCCATAACCTGTATCACAGGGAGAGAGGTGCAGGGAGGGAGAAGTGAGGAGAGGGACACAGAGAGAAGGGAAAGGGAGAGGAACATCTACCCCTGTTTGCAAAGCCCAGTTGGCAGTACTTTGGACAAAGTGCCTCCTGTCACCAGCATATATAACGTGCCTTTGCACAAGCAGAGGGGTACATGCAGTTCCTTGGCAATTGGAAATAGCCAATATACAGGCAAACAGGTTTTGAAGCATATGTTTTGTGAACGCCCAAGAAACTGCAGCTTGTCACTGTTTTCAGGTTGCCTTCTGATTTATTATGCACTTGGTCACTTAATCTGCAGTCCCAAGTCACAACAAGCATGAGAAAAACACCAAACCACAACACTCTCCTAGCAGAAAAGTCTGCCAGCAAAAAATCTACAACTGCTTCTTGCTTCCTCACCAGTGGCTGCAAAAAGATTAGGAAGGAAATAAAATCCCTGTTTTACTTCTCCTTCTCACTCAGCAAGTTTTTGTCTGAGAGTCCCTCAAAATTAATTTAAAAAGCTTGAAAATTCCAAGTCTAAATAAAAGCCAAGGTCACTTGCAAAAGTGAATTGGCCCATGCAGTTAATTTCTCCCACAATATCTGTTACAGCCCTTTCCTTTATACCTTGTTCATTGTTAATCAAACCAAAATCTAAGCTGCAGTTCATTTTACTTGCAAGAGTGTAAATGCAAATCTCAGGGGTAACACATAAAAGTGCCAAATCAGTTTAAATCAGGTTTCTATTTGAAAGAGGGAGTTCATGTACATCACCTACACTACAGAGTTAAATCCACAGCCCTGCTATCCCAGATTCCAGTGGGACTAGATCTCTACTGGAGACTTCAGATTTGGAACCCAGATATAAGTTCCATTGTTTGGAAACAACTGCTGATCAAAACACTATTTTGGGAAGGATTTTATTTACAGAAATCTCCCTAGAAACTACAGTGGAGATTCTTCAGCCAGATGTGATGCTTCACTGTTAATTAGCCCATCTATCAGAACAACCACTCTCCTAGCACGACATCTGGGCAGCTAAAATCTGAACTGCTAGCTCCAGGCTGCCCATCAGATGGGACATACTAGCAACACATTCAGCTTTTGGAACCAAAAGCCTCCACGTGAGTTGTGTAAAGGCAGCAGACACTGTTAACCTCCAGCCAGCACCACGGGAACAGGCACAGAGCACAGAAATGCCTCCTCCAAGAGCACCCAGATCCCAGCACTTCAGCTCAGCTCCCCTCATCTAGGCCCTCCTACCCTGCAAAGGGCTGGACCCCACCTTTACTGCAGTGCCCCATAAACAACATGGGTTGATAGTCTGGATGATGCCTAGGTGACTTTCTGCACCTAGGCTCCAGGGGCCATGCTGAACAGCAGCTCTCAGCTTTGCTAAGCACAGTTCAGGAGGTAGGCTCAGGAGACTAGAGACACCTCCAGCCCTGCAAGGTGCTGATGTACAGCCTGTCCCAGGATGGTAGGGGCTGGAAGGGACCAGTCCAAGCCCCCTGCCAGAGCAGGGGAGTCTGCAGAGGGCTCCACACTCCTGTGCAGCCAGTGCAGGGCTGTCCGTGTTCCCGTCCTGTAACAGAGCACCAGCGCCGCCTTGTGGACGCGCCTGGCACTGCAGCCCGCTCCCCACAGCTCCCCCATAGCGCCCCTGAGCTCCCCCTGAGCAGGGATGCTCTGCCCTGCTCCACCCCTTGTGAAAGACAGAGGGAACGTGCCCCGCTCCCCGCTCCACTCCAGACCAGAGCTCTGGCCAGTCAGCACCTTGCCCCTAAAACAGGTATGTCTCCTTCCCCACGAGGTGATGCACCAGGGGAAAAGAGCAGGCCTGCCCCTTGGGGGCTGGATGCTCAACCTTATCTAACCACAGGCTACAGCACCCTGTAACCTCAGTGTTCACCAAGGGCTTTAATAGATATCGGTTCCCATAAACACAGCAGCAAGAGTTCACAAACTAGACCAAATACAAAATTTCCCATCTGTGTGGTTAAGTTTCTCACAAAGGAATATTCCAAGACACAGCCTTGAGCAATCCCTGCTATCTCAAGTGGAGGCACAAACTAAACTTCATTTCTGAACACTTATCACTATTTTTTTCTCCTGCTACCACCTGTAGTTTACCAGAAAGTTAAACATCCAGCAGAGCTCCTGCAGCAGACGGGGATTCAATACTGTTGCTGCTGACTCAATACAGCCACTCAGGTCAGTTCAGGAAGCAGACAGAACATCACATACTTGGATCATGTTAACTGAGATGTGCTCTGCTCTACAGGACCTTCCTGCTGCAGCCACCAATGCACAGACCATGGCTAAGTAGCTACCTAACCAAGTAGGCCCTGAATCTCCCCAGCACTGCTACCGATTTCCCCCCAGACTGCCCTCACCTAAAGGGCTCCAAGCGCAGCACACATAGCAACAGCCCTTGGAAGAGGAAGACAGCAACTACAAGTGAGGGAACTCCCTCCAGTAGAAATAAAAGCTGTGGCTTGCAATGAGACAAGACCTTGATGATGGCTGTTGGGTAATCACAGCTTATCTGAGATGTCAGTTGTTGCCCTAATTACAGCTGATTTTATCATAACCCATGACCTGCAGCCTACAGCTCAAGGCTTTCCATTGCAGGCAGGCTGCAGAGTTCAACTGGTGACTGGAAAGTCAAAAGCATCAGACACTAATCACATGAAAAACATCCTAGAGGCAAGAGTTCACAGGCAATGTGTCCAGCTGTTCAGTGCTCTGCTTACCTCATCTGCAAGAGCAGGATCACTTCAGATCCTTTTAAAAACAGAAAAAGCCACTGCTGAACTTCTATATTTTTTCTATCACTTAATACTTGGATAGCATTTGTCAAGTCAAGTTTTATTACAGTCCTGTAACTCTGAATGTCCAAGCTGAGACAGCAGGAGTGCAAACTGGAAACAGGGCCCATGCTGACCCTCCCCAGCAAAGCCAGGAGAACAACTTGTCTGTTCTTACCCAGGAAGAAGACTGAGGGTGAGTCAACCAAGAAGGACATTTTCACATGTCAAAGGAAGAAATTCCTGGTTGTCTCTCCTTCAGTCTTCTCCCTGGGTGAAAACACTTTGACATGTGAAAACATCATTCAAGACATTGTTACCTCCTGAATGCAGCAACTGAATTGAATTTTCACAGCATTTCCCACAACAGTCACAGTCAATAATATGGAAGACAAATGCAAATCAAAAGTTTTATTTTCCCAACATACATAAATTGAACACACAAGACGGGAAGTTAGAAACTGGACATATTTACAAGACAGTTAAGAGATCAAATTTTTTCCATCTTCAAGATCAAATCATCACAGATTTTCGTTAGTTCATCATTTTCTTTTGTCTGTTGAAGACACAAAGAAAGTTAAGTTTCAGGTTATGCCTAAACTAGGGTATGCAGGGAGCCGAGTTGCAACAAGTCACAATTGCCATATGGAATACAAAGCTTATGTGTATGCTAGTGGCCCATACAACTTCACTCTAAAGAAGTTAGCTTAGGAGGAGGTCACATGGCACCTTAAGAACCTCAGAAATGAGGCAGTCACCAGCTCTACTTCCCATGTGTGGAGAACTCATCTATAGAAATAAGACTCTTCAGCCTTTTGAGTGGTTCCAAAGGAAACATGCATCTTTACAAAACATTCTGGACTATCTGTGCAATGGGAAAAAACTCAAAGAAGCATGAATGGCTTAAATAAATAAAGAGCTCAGTCAATATGAAAGTGTCTGCATTAGTGCTAGCAGCTTACACACTGTGGTTATGAACAAGCTGAACCTGACAGTTATTCAAGATTCATTCCCAGATTCTGCTCTGGGACATAAGTTTAAGACTGCTGTCTTCTTCAGCAGTTCAGATACCCTGCACCGATCAGTCCTGCAACCCACTTACAGGAGCAAACCTTTTGCTCCAAAAGCATCTGAAGCTACAGGTGCCTTAGATTTCAAGGCATGCTCCCCCAAGCCTGTCAGGACAGCAGCCCAACACCAGCTGTTAGCACAGCTACTTCTAGCACTGGTCCAACAGCTAGAGACTCACCTTCTGCTCCAGGCTCTTCTCCAGGGACTGGATCCTGGTCTGCTCCTTGCGCAGACCGGCCTGCAGCGCCGCCGCCTCTGCCTTGGCCTTGGCCCGCACCTGCGCGATCTCCTCGTTCGCCCTGCAACGAGCCCCGCCTGCCGGTCACACCCCAGCACAGCACAGCCACACTGCATGCATCCCCGCATTAACGGGGGTTTGAGCCATGCCTGGGATCAAGGAGCTACCTCTGCAGCATCTGAGCAGTGTTTCCCTCCCAGCCCCCAGCTTCTCACCACGCTACTTACTGACGCATCTTCTCCTCAGCATGGGCCTTGAGGGCCTGGTATCTCTGCTCCTCTTTCTTAATCCTAGCCAGGTAATCCTCAGCACATTTTTTCAGAGCTTCTTCATTCTGTCCCAAAACCAAACAGCTTAGTTAACTTTCTACATGATGGTAGCTGGTAGCTTCACTTCACCCATGAGCTGTTTGACTACAGAGTGGGAGTGCTGGCTCAGAGCAAGTCCCACACACCTTCATAGGGAATAAACCCCCCCTTCAACTCTTCACCTTGCAAGTCAACATAGTCACCCCATTCCTATCCAATATACTATTTACTAGCAAAATTCATTAAAGGGGAAAAATCACAGACTACGGTCACTAATCAGTTCTGTGATGGTTTATTCTTTAAAAAAAAATAAAAATCAAAATCAAAACACACACCCAACCAAAATCTGCTTTGCAATTCTCCGAAGAATAACTACTACTTTGGTGAATACATGGGAAAATTCAGGCTTTGGACCCTGACAATTGAATCCAACATTAACAGAAGGGAAATTTCCTTGGTAAGCTCCAACACTAGAGCACATTTTATTAACTATTATAGCAAGTGGAAACTGTTTGAGACAAGTTCTTAAGACTCCCTAGTGATTCCAGCTCTTAAACTTAACTCTGTTTCCAACTGATGCTTTAATTCAATGCTAAAGAAAAGGCTTCTGAGTTTAGAGTGGATAGAAAGGACACAAGATGGAGGAAGTCCAATGTCTTAGTAAAGCACAAATTGCAACACTTACATGATGCCTGTTTCTTACACCTAGGCTACCATTAAAGTTGTAGCCATCTAGTTTTAAGCTTGAGTATATTGGGAACATTAAAGGATAACTGAAGAAAAAAAACTGAAGGCACTTAAACACCAACTGAATAAGTTTTTATGCAATAACAAGCCACACCTTGTGTTCTTCCTTAGATTCATCTCTCTAGTCTGAAGATGCTGCAGAATGAAGGCCTGAATTTACATTTTTTTTTAAGCCATGGAACACCCAACAAACTATTATTACTTAATAGTAAATCCTCTTTGGACTCTATTTAACATGTAGGGCAAACAAGCTGCTCTTACACAGCAGTTGCTACTTAAGAGTGACTCTGTAATTAGCAGAAAAATTATATACATACAGAAACAGCTCACTCTTCTGTTTGAGGAAACTTTGGCTTCTAACAGAGATTATAGTATTTAAACCAGCCACTAGCTACAACAAACCAGTAATTGATTTAAATCTTTAAACAACAACTCAGGCCCTGGTTTTACAGGGAGCACCTACGCTAGCTAGCTAATGCCTGGTGCAGGAATTCCTCATTTCCCTCCAGTAGATCTCTTCTCCCTGGCAGGGCAGCTTGCACTGCAGCTCTCACCTTACGATAGCCCTCCAGCACGTCTCTCTGCTTTTCAAACCGCTTGAACAGCTCTGAGAAAGACTTCTCCATAGAGTTCAGATCTGAAATTACTTGTTGTTTCTCTTCCACCACCTTCTGCATTTCTTGCTTTGAAATTTCCTTCTGCTTCTGAGCATCCTCTGAAGAAAAGGGAGTTGACAGGGTTACACTCATGATAGCTGTTGCAGTATCTGCAGCATGGACAGACAACGCCACACCTGCAATTATCCCTCTTAGGCAAAGGGAGGTTCATAATGCAGCCTCCCCCTGCAAGAACACTGCTTATTTACTTTTCAGAGAGCAGAGACATTCTCTGTTTGCCATATCCTTCACACCAACTCCAAGGCCATTACAGACTGATTCTAAAGTGCTTGCCCAAAGCGTTGTTTCTTCTGCGACAGTCAAAATACTACACACAAGTTCACCACAAGAGGAGCCTCAGGCCTTGATACAGAAGCATGTTAAACACCAGAAGTATTTGTTTCCATTAAATAGCTGGAATATCCAGAGACAGGGATAACAAGCTGAACAAGCATAGCAAACTTTTCCAGGGCAAGTCTGTTAGCACACCTGAGCTGTTTCCAACCCATGCATCACAGAGCTGGCCATACTCAGTCTCCCTGAAGACCTGAATGTATGCAAGGCACAGACTGGGCTATTCAGCTCTGAACTAGGACAGTGCACTTCTTTAACACAACTTTCATTGAATGTTTTTCTAGCTTTGAAGCCACAAAGCTGGCTGAAGAGGCCAAATCTGTACAGCAAGAACTCCTGAAGACATCTTAATACTTAAATGAGGTCAGGTATTCAAAAGTTAAATACAAGGTGCAGAGAACTAGATCTGCCAGTTGTAGCAAATTAACAACTCACACTGGGCTGGAGAATAGGAGTTAGATGTGTTCATGCCTGACACAGGAAGTCATCATTACCTACCAAATGCTATCATGTCTCTGAGTGCTACCCTACCTTGTCTGAACCCTCAGTCACCCTGGAAGCACTTGAAATATTAATGCCAGAGATGAAAGAGTACAAGCTTCAGTTAGAAACCTTAGGCTAGCATGCTACACCCCCCCAAGCCATTCAAAGGGTAAATATGGAACTTACCCATCATTTGTGTTATTGTACCTTCAAATTCGGCAACTATTTTTCTAAAGAACATGGAAAAAAAAAGAACATTAGTTAAAAAAGCAGCTGCAGTGAGTAAGCAGATACAAAAATCAAGTCAGATTCATACCCCATTTCCTTGTATCCCGTATGAAGCTTATAATACTTCTTTTTCCATTCCTGAGTCTCCAACTCCTTCTCTTGAACCTTTGAAGGGAAAAAATAAACCCTTATTCCTTGCACAGGAAGAGATACAATATCTGATACTCAGAAGAGTATGAAGGGCAGATTAGGAATACTGAAAATCCAAACTTACTTTTCTCCATAGCAAGTTAACACTCAAAATTAAGCATTTCATTACAAAAGTGGAGTCATACAAGATACAGATTGATATGTATTCCACATACATGATTCTCACTCAATATTACAAGTATCTCTTCTAATGTAATGAAGAGAGTCAGACTCTTGCTCATGATATATGCAGATCATTGTTCCTTGGTCAGTTATGTTTCCTCAAGTGACATATTGCCCTGTTATTTGCAAGGCAGACAAAAAAGGCCACCCCAATCTGCTCATCTTAAACAGAAGAAATACCACAAGTCTATTATGACAAGATCCCATTGCTGTTTGGAATAATTTATGTTCAATCCTCCCAGTTCAACGTGCACCTCAGTTCAGTTAGGAGTCACCATAGCTATTTCACATCAGCCGAGTTAAAGCTGAGCTCAGTGACAGCATTAAGCAGTGTAAGCACTCTCTGCAAACTTCATTTTGTTCTGGGGTTTCTATTAAGAACCATAACACTGATAGTTGACTGTGGTGTGGGAGGCCTTCAAGGACAGGAGGCCCAAAACACATAAAACCACCCGGAATTTTGTCCAAAATATGAGAGCACATAATCACTGCTGATTTCCCCTTAAAGTTGTACACTCTACCACAGTACTGATTTTCAGCATAAACTCATGTTAAATCATAGAATCATTAAGGTTG
>VYZU01046145.1:18167-35118 GCA_013401355.1 Ceyx cyanopectus | reverse complement strand
ATTTCCCTGTGAAAACTGAAATGAAAGAAATGACTGTAACTTGAAATCAATGTTAATATAGAGAAGCATGATAGCACACACTGCAGACCAGTACACATTTCTGAAAAATGTACTTTCATAATTGTTGTATCAGTAGCTATGCCAGTCACATGTATGTCACACTGGTTTTAGGTCTTAGAGAATGCTGGAACAGCAGAAGAATCACTACGCAGTTGTATTATTTTTGGCTTAGGAAGAGAATGTGCTTTTTAAGCAATCCAAGCCACAGATAAAAATCAGTCCTCCCTAATAAATACTGGAACTGACAAAGGAGCTTACAAATATGAAGGAACACATTTATTAGGGAGATTAACTCTTTTTATGCTGGTACAGGCATGAAAATATAGTGTAACAATATCATTTAGGATACGTTAGATGCTCAAGAGCTGCAGTAGTCTGTAAAAATATGAGCAGCTATGTCTTTTATATTCAGATGTCTGGGCCATTAATATCCACTGATTTTAGAATATTTTCGTTGTTCTTTAGCAACATGGTGTACTATCTTGACCAGGAATTACACAGCAGAAAGCAAGAAAAAAAAAAAAAAGCACTTAGGTCTCCCAGAGAAGCCAATCACTTGAGTATTCATTGAGTTCAATATTATTATTCATGCATGAAAGAGCTACTTGTGACAAGAAGTTATGGATTAGAATTGATTCTTCATGTTAGAGTTTCAGAACGAACCTTTGCCTTTAACTTGTTATGTATTTCCCTGTTGTGAGAGCCCAGTTTTTTCCTCCCCTTTAGGGAGAGAAGCAAAGCAGAACTGCATCTGTTAATGTGATGTTACCTTGGGGCCTCAGTCTGTATGTACTGCTGCTGAACCCCTGGATTATCTTCACTTTTCACATGGTGGTTCCTATTCTGTCTCTCTTGGCAAGAAAAATCAGATACAAGGCAGACACCTGAGCTTTGCTTTTATGGGAAGGATGTGAGAGTTGAAATGGTTCAAGCCCTGTTACCTCAGGCAATGCAATTTATTTAAAATACATTGCCTTCAATTTGAGAAAGATGAGAAAAGTGAAAAAATCTTAAGCAATTAGTATCTCACCACCAACAAGTAAACTGAAATTTCACCAATTTACCCAGAGATTAGTGAAATGCACAAGTAAGATAGTATAGCTCGGTATTTTGTAACACAGATTTTCTGCTTTCCAGATGAAAGTTTGCTTCAGAGGAGAGAGGAAATCTCAGCTAAAGGTCCTCAGGCTTTTACACAAAGCAACTGCCTTAATTTCCATCTAGGAGATGATATGTTTAACAGAAAGATGTCTTCAAAATTCAACACATAATCTATAAACCAAACCACAAGCCCAACAGTAGCAAGAAAGAAAAAGAAAGGCAACAGAAGATGAGGATTAAGAGCATTTAAAAAAAAAAACAAACAAGTAATAAATAACAGCAGAATAGAGGATAGGAACAAAAACATGGTGAGGAGTGAGATGAGCAAGGTAAGAAATAAATGGAAAGTACAAATAATTTAAATAACTTCTGCAACCTATTTGTAATTTTTTATGCCAGAGAACTGTTTATAACGTTTCTATCATACTTTTTCAATGTGCACTTTGTGACTTCCTAATCTTTAAACATGTTTTGTAATAACAGACATTCACATTTGACAATTCCACATTCATTTCCCATTTCAAGGCAGTGGCTCTAATTTTGTGTTACAGCACTCTTGCATCACCTTGAGTAATAATTTCAATTTATTTTTTCTTTATTCAGAAACAAGTCTTAAAAGAGCTCTGTGAAAATTTAAGATACAAAACTGTCTTTATGGTTGGGATTCCCACTATTCCCAATATAGACACATCCTGATGGTTTAAAATTGTCTGTATATTCCTTTGATCACAGAATCACAGAATCACAGAATCACAGAAATTAGAGGCTGGAAGGGACCTAGAAGATCATCTAGTCCAACCCCCCTGCCTGAGCAGGATCATCTAGACCAAGTCTCTCAGGAACAGATCCAGGCGGGTCTTAAGTGTCTCCAGAGATGGAGACTCCACAAACCCCCTGGGCAGCCTGTAGCAGAGCTCTGGCACCCTCACTGAGGTGATCAATAGTAGATGTTTTGTAAAAAAAATGTAAAAAAATCCTATGTATCAAATGAAATTATGGATTTACAGCATATTGCATCTGTTTCACTAATTACTTTTTTTGAATAACCTAGCTGGACAAGGTAAAATAAACTATCTTGTACAAAGGTATTCTTAGTGTGTGGCAGAGATAGCATGCTACTAATTCATATCTTACATTATTGAATAGTATTTTCCTTGTGTTCCATGGGAACAGAAAAAAAATGGGGAGTGATGGTTGTGTTGTAATTGGAATCTGAAGGAGACTTTGTGTTTATGTTTGCTATTGTTCATTTTAATGTCCCAAAATGGTTTCTTTATGATATCTGGTCATCATTCTGAATTTCATTAAGTCTACTGAGATATACTATAAAATATGAAATCACATAAGCAAACAAAACAAAAAAAAAAAAAAGGTGCTTAGCTTCTCTTAACTTCTTTCTGTCCTTTTCTTTCTACTCAAAAACACAGATTTCATTAATGCTACCTCAGTAATAAGCTTCTATATATAACTTCTACTTTTTGTATGTATTAATTCTACTGCATTCCAAGGACAACTTGTATATCACAAAAGGTGATTTCTAAGAAAAATATTCAGCTTTATCCATCCAGAATCTCTAAGGAAATCCAAGGATATGGAATTTAAAACACCATCCTAGCTGAAGTACAATGCTCCCTCACGTTTCCTTTTGAGGGATCAGAATCACTAAACAATTTGCTTCCTAATATACCATAGAAAAATAATACTACTACCACAATAACAACAGAAAAGTTATTTAGAGACAGAAGGAAAATTTATAATTTGGTTAAAGAATTTATCCCTTTGGGGGTATTTTGATAACAGTCAACTTCCTGAATATTATTTGTCTCCAGATTCTTATGGTCCAGTGAATAACACTCTCCTAAATAGAACATTAGGAATATTTTTTTCCCTCTCTGATGGTAATGACAGCACTGTCAGAAATCTATCAGATGGCGTGAACTTTTTTCCTGTTACTCAAAACAAATAATTCTTTTTATATTATAAAATTTTGAAATTTTGAATTTCAGCTTTGCAGAAAAGGACCTGTTGGTCCTGGTGGACACCAAATGGAGCATGAAGCAGAGATGTGCCCTGACTACAAGGAAAACCCATGGCATCCTGGACTGCCTAGGCAGAGTGCTGACAGCAGGCTGAGGGAGGTGATCCTTCCCCTCTGCTCAGCACCAGTGAAGCCACATCTGGAGTACTGGGTCTAGTGCTGAGCTCCACAGTACTACAGAGAGATGGAGCTACTGGAGAAACTCCAGCAAATTCTGTAATTATATTACAGAAACATCTGGCCATCCTAGTCAAGATAGTACATATACAGTTAAGCAAGATGAACAAAAGGAACAGATCTGTGAAGGGAAAAAATATCTTTGCTTGCTAGAATAGAAATGAGCAAACCTGCCTCTCAGAGCAGGGCTGTACATCTTGCTGTGCCTCTGTGTGCTAACAATAGGGTTGAATAGGCATAAACTGAAGAATGCTGCAANTAGGAGATGATATGTTTAACAGAAAGATGTCTTCAAAATTCAACACATAATCTATAAACCAAACCACAAGCCCAACAGTAGCAAGAAAGAAAAAGAAAGGCAACAGAAGATGAGGATTAAGAGCATTTAAAAAAAAAACAAACAAGTAATAAATAACAGCAGAATAGAGGATAGGAACAAAAACATGGTGAGGAGTGAGATGAGCAAGGTAAGAAATAAATGGAAAGTACAAATAATTTAAATAACTTCTGCAACCTATTTGTAATTTTTTATGCCAGAGAACTGTTTATAACGTTTCTATCATACTTTTTCAATGTGCACTTTGTGACTTCCTAATCTTTAAACATGTTTTGTAATAACAGACATTCACATTTGACAATTCCACATTCATTTCCCATTTCAAGGCAGTGGCTCTAATTTTGTGTTACAGCACTCTTGCATCACCTTGAGTAATAATTTCAATTTATTTTTTCTTTATTCAGAAACAAGTCTTAAAAGAGCTCTGTGAAAATTTAAGATACAAAACTGTCTTTATGGTTGGGATTCCCACTATTCCCAATATAGACACATCCTGATGGTTTAAAATTGTCTGTATATTCCTTTGATCACAGAATCACAGAATCACAGAATCACAGAAATTAGAGGCTGGAAGGGACCTAGAAGATCATCTAGTCCAACCCCCCTGCCTGAGCAGGATCATCTAGACCAAGTCTCTCAGGAACAGATCCAGGCGGGTCTTAAGTGTCTCCAGAGATGGAGACTCCACAAACCCCCTGGGCAGCCTGTAGCAGAGCTCTGGCACCCTCACTGAGGTGATCAATAGTAGATGTTTTGTAAAAAAAATGTAAAAAAATCCTATGTATCAAATGAAATTATGGATTTACAGCATATTGCATCTGTTTCACTAATTACTTTTTTTGAATAACCTAGCTGGACAAGGTAAAATAAACTATCTTGTACAAAGGTATTCTTAGTGTGTGGCAGAGATAGCATGCTACTAATTCATATCTTACATTATTGAATAGTATTTTCCTTGTGTTCCATGGGAACAGAAAAAAAATGGGGAGNTATCACAAAAGGTGATTTCTAAGAAAAATATTCAGCTTTATCCATCCAGAATCTCTAAGGAAATCCAAGGATATGGAATTTAAAACACCATCCTAGCTGAAGTACAATGCTCCCTCACGTTTCCTTTTGAGGGATCAGAATCACTAAACAATTTGCTTCCTAATATACCATAGAAAAATAATACTACTACCACAATAACAACAGAAAAGTTATTTAGAGACAGAAGGAAAATTTATAATTTGGTTAAAGAATTTATCCCTTTGGGGGTATTTTGATAACAGTCAACTTCCTGAATATTATTTGTCTCCAGATTCTTATGGTCCAGTGAATAACACTCTCCTAAATAGAACATTAGGAATATTTTTTTCCCTCTCTGATGGTAATGACAGCACTGTCAGAAATCTATCAGATGGCGTGAACTTTTTTCCTGTTACTCAAAACAAATAATTCTTTTTATATTATAAAATTTTGAAATTTTGAATTTCAGCTTTGCAGAAAAGGACCTGTTGGTCCTGGTGGACACCAAATGGAGCATGAAGCAGAGATGTGCCCTGACTACAAGGAAAACCCATGGCATCCTGGACTGCCTAGGCAGAGTGCTGACAGCAGGCTGAGGGAGGTGATCCTTCCCCTCTGCTCAGCACCAGTGAAGCCACATCTGGAGTACTGGGTCTAGTGCTGAGCTCCACAGTACTACAGAGAGATGGAGCTACTGGAGAAACTCCAGCAAATTCTGTAATTATATTACAGAAACATCTGGCCATCCTAGTCAAGATAGTACATATACAGTTAAGCAAGATGAACAAAAGGAACAGATCTGTGAAGGGAAAAAATATCTTTGCTTGCTAGAATAGAAATGAGCAAACCTGCCTCTCAGAGCAGGGCTGTACTGCCTGGAGCAGGGACTCTCAAGCTGTGGCATTCAGCAGGTATGCATTAGTTACACCACTGCTCCCCTGGGTATGCCACAAATTAAGCTAGATCCATGACCAGAAGCAGTTGTTACTGATAGACAGACTTGCCTTTTTGCCTGCTGAAGGCCTGTATTAGGACAATGGAACAGAGACTCTTAATTTTTACATATATACAAACAGAATATGTAAGAAAGTATTACAGTATTCCAGCATTTCTATGGTATCCAGAAGTTCAAATTTCTCTAGCTATTAAAACTACTAAATTGTATCTGAAATACAGAGCATGTTCTTTGTAGTATGTACCTTATACAATCCCAAGGTTTATATTCTTTAAATTAAGCTAGCCTTCAGAAGCTTAACATTAAAATCAGGATTACTTCTCAACAAAACTAACACAGCCTGCACTTAAATATTTCAAATCAATGCATGACTAATGGGATTTTTCCTGCTGCATACTGACTAAATTCAAATATAATCTTAGCTACTGCTTCCTTCCTACTGATTACAGTCAAGGATGAAGCAACCTTTGCTGCTTGGGTGAATTATTTCTGATATCTTAATGCAATTTGCAGTACACTCTGGGATAATCTTTTGTTCAATACTGCTGAAGTGGCTTTTTCACTGACCACTGGCTTTGAGGAAAGCTCAAGACATGATAACTTAGTAATTCCTAATTAAAATTGTTTACTTTGAAACTCATTTTAATACTTATAGCTGAAAAAAAATCTTTAAATCTTTCATCCTGTGATTTGGTTTTATTTTTTAAAATTCTTAAAGTATTTCATTTTATTAAGACTATCCATTTAGCTAGATGTTGGTATCTTATTCAAGGGAAATTCAGTCAAATATTTATGTACATTTATGTATACACTCAAACACTGTATTTTTTAATTTAAAAGACGACATTGGCAGCTGATACCTGTTTGAGATGAATGGATAAAGAGCAAGTGTAGAGTCATTCAACTGGGGAGGAACAACCCCATGTATCAGTACAGGCTGGGGGCTGATCTGTAGGAGAGCAGCTCTGGAGAAAGAGACCTGGGGGTCCTGGTGGACAGGGGGATGTTCATGACCCAACAATGTGCCCTTGCGGCCTAGAAGGCCAATGGCATCCTGGGATGCATTAGGAGGAATGTGGCCAGCAGGTCAAGGGAGGTTCTTCTCCCCCTCTACTCTGCATTGGTGAGGCCCCATCTGGAATACTGTGTCCAGTTTTGGGCACCCCAGTTCAAGAAGGACAGAGATTTACTGGAGAGAGTCCAGCACAGGGCCACCAAGACGATTAAGGGAATGGAGCATCCCCCTTATGAGGAGAGGCTGAAAGTGAGGGTGCCAGAGCTCTGGAAGGGGCTGCCCAGGGAGCTTGTGCAGTCTCCTTCTCTGGAGACATTCAAGACCCGCCTGGATCTGTTCCTGGGTGACTTAGTCTAGGTGATCCTGCTCAGGCAAGGGGGTTGGACTAGATGATCTTCTAGGTCTCTTCCAATCCCTAACATTCTGTGATACATTCTCCAGCTTTGTCATCAGATGAAGAACTTCATAACATGAATGATAAATTCTGTTGCACACTACTCCTTTACCTTTGTAAGCATTCCCCCTTTCTGAATCACAAAAAAAAACCCCAACCCTGGTAGAAGAGGGACATTAGCTGCTATCAAACTGTTACCATGGCATTTTCAACAAGTAGAGGCTTCAAATACAGAAGGATGCATTCAAAACTCAAAGTACAACAAAAGTTACTGTAGTCTGAAATGCTGCAACCGGCTAATTCTATAAGCACAGAAAAATCCTTGTTTATTTTTGGGAAGAAAAAAAAACAAAACAAACCCAAACAACAAAACAACCACATGTGAGTTATTTAAGTGAATGGTTGGATGACATTTTGAAGAAATAAAATGGTCAGGAGAGTATTCACTGTATTTTCCAAAGGAGGTTAGCACAAAGTCATGCTTTAACTTTTTATTTTCTGATTTACAAGTGGGAGTTTCATTCTCATTCTCTTGCAATACAAATGAAGAAGGTCACAAGTTCCCAGGTGGCCATCTTTTGAAGGCTACTTCCATTGCTGCTCCTCCAAAGTCCTTTCTATCAGCACAAACCAATGTCAAATGTAATTGCTGAACATAAAACAATTCCTAATCAATGAGAATCCTAAAATGAAATAAATGTGCAGAATTAAACCATTAACTGAGAATTGCTTAGCATATGAGGTGTTTGAGAAAATATGCTTCAAGACAAATTAACTTGAGATATGAGTATGGAGAAAAATCAAGATCATGCCTAACTATAATTGAATCTTCTCCAAAGCAGAAAAATCAGATGGAACAGATATTTTCTATTATAGTGGAATGTTAAGCTAGTTGTAAGAGGCTTCTTTCTGCTCCTCTGTTATTGAGGACATTTCTGCACATAATCTCTAATTTAAAAGCAGATAATATGAAGGTTATTACCTATCAAACAACCAAAGTGGGCAGACTTCTCACACCAAGAGAAAGAAAGGGAAACTTCACTTTAGCTCCTACCTATTACTAAACTGGAAACGGCTGGATGGATTTTAGCAAGTAATTGATGCAGTCAATCTACAGGTGAAAACAGGTACAGAGAACTCAGCACCTGTGATCAATGAACAAACCAACCTGCACTGCAGTGACCTGATTGCAAAAACAGAAATAATCCACAAAACCCCACTTCAGACTTCACCAAGATGGTAGGCTTTGTAGCACCTGAAAGACATTCTACTTCTGATAATCAGGACAGAAAGTCAGAATACATTAAGCAAGGATCAGCTGTAAAACTCAATTTAGCCTGCAGTGAAGTTTAAAGTAAGAACTCCTGCTATGCTGTGGATGTCCACATAATCAGCTTCACAGAAAGTACATCGAAACTTGTTACAGCCAAGATTCATGTGAAGAACTGACACTTAGCCAAGCCAAAAGTAGATCAGTTCTTTGTTTAGTCACCAAAACTGAAGGTGAGTTACAGAAGTTGGGAAAGAATAATTTCAGTTTTTCACTTCATGTTTTTAATTCACTTTTATCAGATATTTTCTGTAATGTTCATAACTACACGATCTGTATCTGCAGGAGTCATAAGCTTACAATTGATTAAGTGCTGCTCCTTTCCATACAAGTGTCACCTGCTACTGAAATTAGAGATAGAAAATTTATTACAATGCACTTCCCACTTACATACTAGCAAACTTTAAGAAGTGTACTGGAATACCTGCTCGCACTTAATTTTCATCTGCTGGATAGATTGCTGTGGAAAATATGTTGAAAATTATCCCATATGTTTTGCTAAGGACCGATGGCATTTTCACCACTGGCAGAAATGATGATAAACATCTGTCAGCAATAGAAGGGAACTAGACAGACTAGAGGCTATGAGAATTTGCTTAAACAGTTTAAATAAAATCAGAGCATGTGGTCAACTACAGATACTAGAAGGGAGAATTACTCCTATGGCAGTCAAGGTCAAAGTGAACATCCCATTGAAAAACACAGATATGATCATGCAGTATTAGGTTTTACCAAATGTTTTGGTTCTTTCAGAGAACTGAAGAAACAAAGTCCCTCGGGGAAGAGTCAAGGGACCTTTCCAGGCACTGCCCTCAGAAACCTCAGAACCTTTTGAGTTACAGGATAGTCACATTTTAATATTTCTACCTCATAGACAAGGGTAAGGATGGTGTAGCCACAGGTATTATTAATAATCAATTTGTTATGCCTCCGGATTACTGGCTGAATTCATCTAAGGATTTTCCCAACTACAGAAAGACAAACCTGATAAAATACAATCAGTCCAAGTATACAATCCCCACTGTGACAGACAACAAACCACTTGTGGGACTGTTGGGTGAAATGCGAGGGGGTGTTAGCCATGGCATCTGTTCAGCTGGGGCCCTGGTTTTGAATGTAGCTGTGCAAATCTGGGCTAATCAATTAGGTAGGGTGTCAGTATGCCAGCACAGATGTCCTCAGTCAATTGCAGATAATCATCATGTTCTTTGAAATTTCCAGAGGAGATGGCGTTACTCTTGGGACACCCTTGACCTGCCATCAGGAAAGGTTTCACAGATAAGGAAAATAAAAGGATTGTATCCTTTCCTAGTGCAGCAATAGATATTGCAGGCTATTCATACCCTTGAAAGGGTTCGAGTGATGCACTGAGAGCTGCATACATACTGCAGGATACAGGAGCAGTGCTCCACCCTCCCCCCCTCAGTATGAAATAAAGAATACAGCACAATATTAAATGCATCCAGGTGCTTAATACAAGATACTTCCCCAGGAAATTGTGGCAGTCTGACAATGAGGAGTAAACAGTGGCATCAGTGATACAAGCAAACATTTTCCCTCACATTCTGTTCCTGGAAACAGGAGCTTCATGGGCATGTATCTTTTGCTAGGCCAAAAAAAGGGAGAAGGTTTCTAATTTCACTGCATGCTTATTAAAGATGACAATTGAAATTAAAGAAAGAACAGCATGTGGAAAAATGAGATAAAACTTCATCTTACAGAAACACCTTCTCTATCAGAGGTTCAAATTTTACTAGCTTTTGCTTCAGAAACTCCTAAGTAAGAATAAAATAAACCTAATAAAGTTTTTCCATATAATCCAGCTTCAAATGTGGTGTTAGAAATTTTTTAGAGCAAATCAAGTGTATCAGGGGTAAGAGCTTGGAAACAAAGCTATCTTGATTTCATTAGAAGCACAGGACATTTTCTGAATCTGGAAGAACGTAGTGAGAAAACAAACGAAGCTCATTTAGACTTAATCCATAACTGCTCAAAGGATAATTAAGACAGAAACAAAAGCTAAAAATGGCTACAAGACCAAAGAAAGGGAGCTGGATTCAGGGGACTATGTAGACTTATGGTCACCATATTGAGATTCTTAGTAAAATTATAAAGACAAACTATATTTTTGATTTTTTTTTGTAAAATGAACTATTGATGTGCAGTGACGGGACAAGCAACGGCATCAAGAACTAGTCCACATGGGAAAGAACGTGTCAGCAGAGGAGTCTTTTATTCATCTGAGGTGCATCCGGAAGACCTAAGGACAGAAGAAATCCCACTTTTGCTGGAAATGTTGTTAGAACATCCATGAGATTGCTGAGTGAGCCAGCAGATTGCAAAAGCAGGTATTAGCTACTTGAGACAACCCCTAATGCCTCCCATTTGCACTACTTCAGGTGAAAGCTAAGGAAAAATAATAAATATATATAAAAGAATAAAAAATACTTCAAAATTCTTAAACAGCAAAGGTAAATACAGCAAAATAGGTATGATAAAGTTAATCGTGTCTACATTGTAGTCAGGGCTGTGTAGCTGAGAGATAAACCAGCCAATCTTTATCTGGCTTGGGTTTCAATAATCAGTCAGTTGTGATAGCATAGAGCTCACCAAAAGCTAATTCACACATAAATAGCTGCTGTGACTGTAGTTTAAATGGGCTTATTTTGGATATGCATTGTGGCTCCTGTTTTCTAAGTGAGGATATTCACTCTCCACAGACATTTGCTGGTTTATCACATGGTTGACCAAAAGCAGTGAGTTCCTAGCATAGTAAATAGTATATAGTTTATGATTTTTGTATTCCATTTGCATTCCACAAAGCAAAATGATACGTAAAAAGCAGTATTCTTTGTCTGCTGTTTCCAGAGACTTTGGATAGGTGGCATTATTTTTGCCAGCAAAGTTTTGCCCATTTCAGTGAGACTACTATAACAAAAAAAAAGTCAGTTGGAGTGCACTGTGAAGACAATGATGGCTATATCTATTCTAATATAAAGTGTAAGATGTTCTGTAAGTTACAAAAAATTGTTCATCATATAGTTGGGCTGATGAGGCACATGTGAAAAATGAAGTATTTCAGATATATTAAATTATTTTTCCAGAGTTTGTGAATCCTAATGTATTGGTCAGTTTTCATAACCATACTGCCCATTTTGACACTGAAATATCAATGTTCCAGCTGCTTTAAAGTAAAAGTTAGACTATATAAAACTTCCTCATTTTTTGGAAAGAGAGAAATAAAAAGGCTCATCCCTTAGACATGAGCTTTGTGTGTCTCGAGAAAGCGATGAGATGGCAGGTTTTATGCCAATGCCATTGATCAGATGTCAGTGTCTCACAGGACTGATTTAATTGCTTTGGACCAGGTTGGACCACCCTTATTCTATTAAAAGTGTAATTGATTTCACTGTGATTACTCACAGAGAAAAGTCCTGTCCACTGTGTATAAGAAATGCAGGCTCTTGCCCCAGTGAGTGAATTCAAGAGGGGCTATTCAGACGAAAATTGCACTTCAAGCTTTATGGTTGGTTTGGTTTACTGCTCTGCAAAGATTATATCCTTCAGTCATGTAACATGGTGCTCGTCCTCTTTTTTCTTCAAGAAACCTCCCAAAATTAATCATTAACCTACTCCAGCGCAAGCATTAGCATATGTTTTGCTGACGCATGACCTTCTAACAGACACTGTATGCTTCCCTTAGCCAGGAAGGCATTCCAGTACATGAATCCTTCTTTTAAGACAGTCCAAGTGATAAATGAAATGCATATTAAGCCTTAATCGTACTTAATGGTAGGTACACATAACAACATCCAGGTTCAGTATCATATAAAATACCGGTAGGTATTAACCAATCCTCTGCAAGGTCTAGATACGAGTACAAATTAACACAGAAAAATGCTAAACACAAAATCAATGAACTTCATCAAGTCTGTTGAATAATGAAGGATTTTAATAACACCATTGAAGCCAAATGCCTGGTGCATGTTGCCCTCTTGTGGAAGCTGTGAAAAGGTACAAGTTACTTTGCATTTATGATTTTGTGGTGATATTTAAATGCCTGGAATGTAACTTTATTAAACTCACGATGTGCATAGTTTATCATGATGAGTAGTGAGAATATTTTGGAAATGCCTATATTTGATAAGCAAACCAAGGTAATTAGTAAATCAGGCAAATTATAGAGCATTATAATTTTAGTCTGTGTTCCACTTGTTCATTGGTAAAAAAAAAAATAAAAAAATCCTTGTCAAAGCTGAATTTTTTGCTAACCATGCCAAATGTTATTTTAGAATTTTTAGTTTTTTGAAAAACCCAAGCTTACCCTACCAATAACTGCTAGCACCTGTCTCAAATATAACATAAATAGAACACTTTGGATGTTTCATATATCACTATTAAATCACTCATATCCTTTAAATGTAATTAAAATACTAACTTGCAAAGAACAATTTAATCATATTTTTAATATATATTTAAGAGAGAATTATTGTCCTTATTAGCCAAGAAAAAAATCAGGAAGCCTGAATTAAACATTTAATCAAACATTAGAGAACTAGAAAATAGAATTTAATAGAGCTAAAGAGAAGAACTTAAAGGCAGTTTAACACACTATAATGATTAAGAGAGCTAAAAATTGAACCATACCTGAATTTCCCTGCAAAAATCTGCTGATACCAAATTAGTTTTTGAATTACTTTAGAATGTCTCCTAACAGAAGGTAAGCTCTATTTAACATATTTACATAGCATAATCTCTAGGGCAACCTCAGATACCTCTACAAAGTTGGTTTTACTGTTTGTTGGTTGGGGTTTTTTTTACCATTTCAGTTTGATTTCATACATGACAGTCCAAAATCACATAGTTTAGCACAACACTTGATCAAAGATTTCCATCAACTGCGGACAAAGNTAACAACATCCAGGTTCAGTATCATATAAAATACCGGTAGGTATTAACCAATCCTCTGCAAGGTCTAGATACGAGTACAAATTAACACAGAAAAATGCTAAACACAAAATCAATGAACTTCATCAAGTCTGTTGAATAATGAAGGATTTTAATAACACCATTGAAGCCAAATGCCTGGTGCATGTTGCCCTCTTGTGGAAGCTGTGAAAAGGTACAAGTTACTTTGCATTTATGATTTTGTGGTGATATTTAAATGCCTGGAATGTAACTTTATTAAACTCACGATGTGCATAGTTTATCATGATGAGTAGTGAGAATATTTTGGAAATGCCTATATTTGATAAGCAAACCAAGGTAATTAGTAAATCAGGCAAATTATAGAGCATTATAATTTTAGTCTGTGTTCCACTTGTTCATTGGTAAAAAAAAAAATAAAAAAATCCTTGTCAAAGCTGAATTTTTTGCTAACCATGCCAAATGTTATTTTAGAATTTTTAGTTTTTTGAAAAACCCAAGCTTACCCTACCAATAACTGCTAGCACCTGTCTCAAATATAACATAAATAGAACACTTTGGATGTTTCATATATCACTATTAAATCACTCATATCCTTTAAATGTGTGCTTTCAGATCTGTTACCTCAGTCTTTCTCTTGANCCTGAATTTCCCTGCAAAAATCTGCTGATACCAAATTAGTTTTTGAATTACTTTAGAATGTCTCCTAACAGAAGGTAAGCTCTATTTAACATATTTACATAGCATAATCTCTAGGGCAACCTCAGATACCTCTACAAAGTTGGTTTTACTGTTTGTTGGTTGGGTTTTTTTTTACCATTTCAGTTTGATTTCATACATGACAGTCCAAAATCACATAGTTTAGCACAACACTTGATCAAAGATTTCCATCAACTGCGGACAAAGGGCAGGTGTCCATGTTAATGTTATCAGCAGCCTCTGGTACTGCTGACAGGTAGGTGTCACTGCTACATCTGCAGGATCTGATGGATTTGGTGTGATTGCTTTATTCTTCACCCACTGAGGCTTTATTTAGTTTAGAAAAAGGGGCTAAAGGGAGGTTGTGATTAGCTAACATTTCAGCTCACCCTGTACCCTGACCCTTTTCCTAGTGCTCGCACAAACTAAACATTTTATCCAATTTGCTTGGATGAAATCAATCCAGGAGGCAGGGGTTTTAAAGTTTAACTGGTTGGAATCTCACAAAAAGAAGTAAATTTTCAGGATGTTTGAATTTTTTCAATACATGGGATTGTTTGTGGAGACTGTGAGCAGATTTGGAGCCACAATGTCATTGATAAGTACTTGGATGAATGGAAGTCTTCAAGCTTAATTTTGTTTCTAGCAACTCTTTCTCCCATCTGCAGTTTTTGGCTACAGCTTCTGATTCTTCTAGGAAAACAATACTAATGAGCACCCTTTAAAGTCAGGTTATGTTCACAGGTAAGGCCATAAAAAACCTGCCATCTTCCTCAGATGATTACTCCATGTTTTCTAGCCAGTTTTCTAAGGAGAGTCTTGTATTTCTTCATCTTTTACCTCAGAAATACATTTAAATCTTCCCTTAAATCTGGTTCTGTGCTTCTATAAAATGTGTATGCTTGTGTGTGTTTGTATACACATATATATGCCTTCCAACGTATACATGCTTACTGGACTTAAATTACTTGAATTACTCCTGCTTCACTGAAGTGTGTTAAAGGCAAATGGCATCTGCAATTTTTAATGCATTCTGACTCTTCTGTCAGCAAAAGTATAACAAAATATAATCTCAGTTATTAATGTAGAAACAAAACTGCTTCATAAGCTTATACCAATATTAGATAAGCTGATCTGACTGAAAAGAAATGGGTTTTTAAAACCTTTTTTTTNGAAGCAATACTACAGTTAGATGACCTAGGCGAATTGAGGCTTTAGTGGTTTGAGGTCAATAATGCCCAGACTTTAAACCTCAAACCACCTACATATATCACAAAGTATTAGGCTCAGGTGCTCACGAAGAACAGCAGCACTGACATCACCCCTGCCCTTTCAACAATCTCCCCTAACTTTATTGATGGAGTATCGTGTAGCAGAACTGATAGCCAAACCAGAAAGATATAATCCAAACACCCAATCTGAATTTCATTTCTATAAATGAAAATATATTAAGGTGACTGCTTTTATATTTTTGCTCAAAAGTAGACATAAATGCAGCACCACTAACTCTAGAATATCTTGGTGGCAATTGATCTCATTTCAAATAGCAAAACACATTTCCTTCTTTCCTTTCTAACTTAGCCATTTACATCTTCATCTTAACTGTCTGGTAGATCACCTTGAAAAGCCACCATTTACCAGAGTCATGAAGGAGCAGTCAAGATGCTTGATATTTCTATTGATTCTGACAAATGACACATGCAGAGCAGAAAAGCATCAGTGCACCAAAAACAATTAATCCAAGAAAAAACCTAGACAGATGTGGAAAAAAAAATCCAAAAACCAACTAGTCCTTCATGCACAGCAGATACACAGATTAACATACACACACAGAAAAATAAGTCAAATCTCTGCAGTTGTCTAAAATAACTTTTGGGTTCTCTGCAAGCCAGATCCAGGCAAATCAGTGTTGGAAGTCTGGGTCCTGACCAGCCTGATGGCTTGCTCAAAGACTGTATGATTTTAGTGCAATCAGAACTTCTTGAAGGGACCACCCTGTCTACAGCTTACTTCTGCAGAGGAGAATTAGAGTTGTCTACACATAAGCTTCATAAATTCAAGAGTTATATGAAAAGAAAAGGATAAACCCTAGAAAACCTGCCTATACTTGAATGCAAAAGCAAAGAAAAAATAAGGGATTTTAAATTCATGCTTGCCTAGTAAATGACCAGTCTGTTGTAATAACGAATTAAGATGACAGTCATACTAGATCTGAATTACATCACTGCAGCTTAGTGCAGAAGTAACTCTAGAGAGGCCTGTGAAATTTTCACTATGTTAGTAATTGAATAAGTGATTAACTGTTGGCTGTGTCAAATGTATAAAAACATTACCTGATTTGTTCTTATAACACTTCCTTAGCATCTTATATATTCTGAAAACCAGGTTTTCAAACTTAGCAAGCAAAAGTGCTTTCTGGTTTCTCTCTGTTGTCACTGAGTAACACAGAAACACGAGTTTGTAACACCCTTTTACTAACACCATAGCCCAAGGACTATTAAGAAAGTCTGCAAACAGTCCCTTTGAGGAACAAATAAAAGCCCTTCTGTGTACACAAAGTACTTTCAGTTGGATAAAACATTTCATGGGTCATGATCAATGTTTCATATCCTGATAAATGTAGATTAGCGGCTGTACTCCTTTACAAAGGTAGGTGAAAAAAAGCTTCTTGTTCAATAGACCTTCCAAAGGTTGGATGGCTCAAAAAGCCTCTAAAATAGCTTTTCTTTTTTCCTCCTCCTCAAGAAATCAATATGCTTTAAAACATTTTACCTTCAAGAGCTACTGCACTTAAAAAAAATAATTATTAAATGCAGAAGTGTTCCCCAAAATATTTTTTTTTTTAATCTATCTCCCCAGTATACAGTGTTGTTATATACAAAGATACTACCACCCAGGATTTAGTGTTCAA